>JARIHO010000140.1:0-144179 GCA_029282495.1 Mycena albidolilacea | reverse complement strand
ACCCTAGTATGGTAACCGACTAGCTCCGCTGATCGGTGTGTCATCGCGGATCTCTCGAGTATCAAAAACGGCCATTACTCTTACCCGCCGTTAATACCTACAATTATTCCTCCCTAAATGACTTGGTGCTTGTGGATAGCTCGGGCGCTGCTGGCGGCAATGATGGCCATCACACTTTCAGGTGATCACTCCCTGCACCCACGGAACTTCCCGTGATTAATGCCGCCTGTGATGCCGCCGCCACTGTGTCACACATGTGATCGCTGCATGACACAGTGTCCTCACTTCTCCCTCTCATCATCCCATCATCTACCCCCACCTTCTACGCAGCTGTCTGTTGTGTCCGTCCCTGCCAACACTCCACGCTGTCGCTTACTTGCTTACTTTACGCCACCTCCCCCGCTCCCAAACATCCCGCCTGCATCCCGAATCAATGCTGTTTTTTGCACCTGCCCGCACATGTGCTCGCGCTGTGGGTGCTATAGCTTCCATACTTACATACTGCCCCCCCCTGTCCGTAGTATGCGAAATGATTTTTTTCCTCCCTCTTCGGTGTCCCGAGCCACCTGCCTTCAGCATTTAAGCGACATCAAATTATACCCGACTCCGCCGTCCCACTACCATGTCCAGTGGCAAGGGCAAGGGCAAAAAAACAAGCCTCTCATCTGGCGGACACCGCATATCTTATGGACGTCCCAGTATTTTTAACCGCACCAAACGTGTTCCTATCAATAAAACAGGTGCACAACTTAGGCAGGCGCGTGAGGAGCAGAAAATGCGTATTGCTAGTGCGTGTTCAACCCATTCTCCTTGTTGATGTGCTTACAACTTCCTCACAGGTCTCAGTTTCATCCAGCGGGACGCGCTGCTCGGCCATGGCGACCATGACATTGAAATGCCAGATGCACCGGAGTATTACTCCGCCGATTGGCAAGACATCGACAGCGACGATGACGAGGCCCTCCAACGGATCCCCCCAGGTGAGGAGGGGTATTACCATAGCCATGCTGGCAAAGAGGCTGTTTTTGAGGAAATATTCAGCAAGTGCCAGCCAGGGTATGTCCAATAGCATGCACATCATTATCATTATTAGAATCTCTGAATTTACAGACGCGGAGACCTCCGTCGCCGTGCACTACGTGTTCAGAGGACGATTGATTCGTGGAAGGAGCAACTCCCGTGCCTTGTCGACGCCTATCTCAAGTTCAAGAGGGACGGTCCAGTCAGCACTGAAACGACCCCAGGAGGATGGAAGATAGAGGTAATTGGCCTCGATGGTATGTTACAGTAAGATGTACCATTGCTGTGGGCTAACCGCTTTGTAGAATATGGTCCCCGCTACTTTGTTCACGCGCACGATGCCAGGCGCACTAACGAGACGCTCCTCCACCATGGATACATTGGGGCGAGCCCGGAGAAGGTCTCGATCGCATTCCCAATCCGTCTTTTCGAGGTTTACCGGCAGGTACACCGCGTTTGCCCCCGTTACAGCCTCAGTGGATTGAGCACAACACTTACGAATCTACACGAAGGCCCACGCCGCGCCTCGCTTGCTGAACAACTTTCCACCGCATACGATGCCTACCTCCAGATACTCCGTAACGTTGAGGCTTGTGCACACACCGCGATGGGACGCGACGCCACCTGGTACATCAAGAACATCTGTGCGCCGTGCATGTACATGATATCGAACGAGCCGCAGCTTCGGTTTCGATGGTTAGGAACCATGGATGGGAATAACTCCCTCAAATTGGTTGATGCGACATTTCTTTCTGGCACCACGCGTTTCGACAATCGTACGTCCACGTCTTTCCGCTGGGTGACGCCGGAGGAAGTGGACATTTTCAAGGATGAGGTCGCAAACTCTCAGAAGGTGCATTCGTTGCATAATAAGTTATATTTCTCTTCTGAAATTTTCTATGCCGCAGGCACGCTTGAAGAAATCTACAGCCGCTGACCCCCAGCAGCCTGCTACTACCGCTATCGTGACGCCCACCTCAGCAGTCACTACCTCGGCCACCGCTTCCACTTCCGCTTCCGCACCCCCGTCTACTCCTGTGCCAGCCCTTACTTCACCCACTACCGACGTCTCGGCAAACGACTCACCAGACCAAGGATCAGCATCCGAATCGGCTCAGCCTCCGGTTTCCAACGACGACGATCCTGACGTGGCATGGCTGAATGTCAACGAACTTAGCGGAGGCGAGTCCGAGGAGCTTGCAAAATGTCTTAACACATGTGTGGAGCGCTGGAAGGCAGCAGGTCCCGAGGCCCGGAAGAAGATGTTCGCACTCTTCGCGGTCTCAGGGATTTTTCTGACTGTATGCCGCCATGGGCACGTTGTGGTCATGTGCGACATGGTCAGAAGCGGCGAATTGTGAGTTTTTTCTTCTTGGCCTTCAATCCCCTTTAATCACGACTCACGGCGATCAGGATGAAGTACCCGCTTGCGATGGTTAAGCGACTACTTGACGAATACGGTGCCGACATCGGGCTCGGCTACGACATAATGTGTGCATTTTTCAAGACTCTTCTACGTAGCTCTCTTGGAGCACGTGTCACCGCGATGCGCATGCAGGGAGTCGTCCCTGCATTCCATGGTCACGCGCATAACCGGGCTTGCCAGATAGGGTGGCATCCATTGTACATAGATGGCGTCGGACTCGAGGACTTTGAGGAATGTGAGCGTACCTTTGCGAAATCGAATCACCTAGCTTCCACGACCCGGCTTGCCACACCATTTCACCGCCAGCAACAAATTGACGAACACTTCAAGTTCCACGACGAGGATAAGCATGCGACGTCCGGTATGTGACAGTAGCATTTTCTTGGCAGCCATTAACCCAACATTAACCGCAACAGGTAACTTCATCTATCAAAATTACCGCCAGGCCCTCGAGAAGATTGCAATCAACTCCGGCCAGCTCGCACTCTTGGAGAGCTCCCTCGGGACAACTGCTGCCGACTACGAAGCGTACCACGCCGCTGAGGTGCAATATTTCCAGGATCTGCGGAACGAACCCGATGACATTCAGCAAACCGTGGACTACATAGAAAAACTTCAGAAACATGCGGAAGCCTCGTAAGTATATATTCTTGTCTGTAACCCTGTTTCAGCTTATTTTCTCGTAGCACCGCTTCTGACCAGGCCAAAACGGAATTCCAACGGCTCGATTTCAACATCATCAACAACGGGTACACGGGACAAAAGATCGCCCTCGTACGCACCCGTTATCGTACGACATACACCAAATTCGTCGCCATTGAGGAAGACTTATGTCGCTTCGAAGAAGCTCACGGCATCTCAATCCGATGGACGTTCGACTCACAGGAGTACAAGGACGGTCTCGTGGTCGCCACACAACGGAAGTACCGCACAGCGCTGGCAGAGGTTGAACGGCTTGTTGTGCAGCGGCTGTTTGAGCTAACAAAACTCGGGATGAGTGGCCTTGGTACGTCTTGCGCCGTTATTCATTTGCGCATGTCTAAATTTGGGCAGCGTATAATATGCGTGATAAGATCTCCAAGGCCTTGAAGACTCGCTCCGAGGCTATTCGACGTGCCATTGTTGTATACAACGATGCCGCCACCTTGCTTATACCACCACGGCAACGTCTCACTTTTGCCGAGATCATTCAGATGATCTCGCTCGCAGAGTTCGACATTTTGCGCGATACTCGGCAAGACATCCGCCTCCTACCTTGGACGCAGCCGGCACGTCGTGAAGCAATGGTACTTCATTTTGGTATCAAACGCGCAAAGGAGGAAGTTCGCCGCCTTAACGTCGAAATTGTGCGTTTACTTACGTATCTCATTGATGAGCACGTCGACTACCACAGAGCCATCGCCGCCAATATCATCGTGAACCCACCGCTCGCGATGGAGCTCCAGAGGCGCTGGCACCATGCCTCCCGCATCAGCGCAGCAATTTGCAGACGCATTGCGCAAACATCGAAACTTGTGGGTTTCTCCGGCACTGTCTTCCCCGGGCAACGAGAAGGCAGGGACCCTACTCTCGGGGATGGTATCCAGCCCCCGTCCTGGCTTGCTACGGAGCTGGGTGTTGTACTGATGGAGGTCGAGTACGATGAGGGTGTGGATTCGGACATAGGCTCGAGACCCACAGAAGATGACAACGACTCGGAGCTGGTTGTGAGAGAGCTCGATGTTGATGAGGATAACATAGTTCAGCTCATGGACCACTTGTCTACCTTCGACGACTCTTGAATGAATTTTTTGTAGAATTTCGCTCCACTTGTACTTCGTGTGATTTGCAAGTTGGCAATTTCGGCTTTTCATCCGATTGGCTCGGGTGTTCAGACCGCTTTGGTGTCCAGCCTGAATTTGGCAGAAACTGAATTCGTAAACAGCCTTTGGAGTTCTAAAGATCCGGTGAGTGCAGAGATTCTTTCAAAAGTACTGCGAGCAGGCTAATCAAAAAGGAATAAAAATCTGTCTGTGTTTTTGGTTGAGGTACGCAGCCTCGAACATCAATAAACCCTCTGCCAAATTCGATGTTCAAAACCTATCTTGCCCTCAACCTGAAGGAAGTAGGTTCAGAAGAAATTGAAAAGTGGATGATTGGTAACATTATATGTCGAATTGGCCAGGACCCATATACCTATATATACTTAGTGAGATTTGAAGACTGGGCCAATTTGAACGCTTCCGAATTATAAATTTGACCTTGTTCGGTCGTATTTTGTGACCTTAAAGCTCTACCTCCAGGTTCCTCCTGTTCTTTTAATAAATTACAGTGAGAAAAGCTTATTCCTTCACGTCCAGAAGAATTTGGTTGCATTCGGCAGCTTCCTCACTCCCAAAATAGCTAACAAACGGGTCTTTGAGCAAAAATGAAATCTCTCCAAATCGTTCAGAAACTTGCGAGGGCAATTTTATGGCACTAAGAAACTCGAATCCAGATTTTCAAGACTCTCGCTGCAACCCTTGCCTTCGAATTCCCATATGAATATTATAGCAGAACTCGATGTAAAAGCACACCCCACACTCGGATGAACTTGAATGCATTTTTCTAGGGTGTCATACAATAATGTATACCCTTTTACAGTTCAATCAGGGAGCTATCTTGTGTCCTTATTAAAATATGTATTTATACAGCTGTCATACTCTGTTGGGAGAAATCTCAATGGCAAAAATGGATCAGTCCGCAATTCTTCGACAAATAAATTTCCTTCACTTTCAAAATCCAATCCCAACTCAATTTTATTTGAGTCTAAGCATGGTATCGGTACTACACACATTTCCGCGCTATTTCGAATGACAGGTCTCTATATTCGGACATGAGATCGCCGCCATCAGTGGCGGTGAAACTGTCGATCCTCTTTCTCACCCACCATCTTGTACGCTCATGGTGTTCCAGCACGATTGGGGCATCTCTGGTATCGATATCCCGGTTCCGCCCACTCGTGACAGCAGTGGCCCCTTCGAGGTTCCTCTCCCTTTCAAGACACTGAAATTTGGTCCCCTCGGCCTCTACGATCTTCGCCGCCGTCTCGGTGTTCCTCAGCAGCGTGGCGTCTTTCAGCGCTATCGTGAACGATTCCTGGCCTCTGATATTGCCTGGTTTTCAGCTGGTGCGAGTATTGATGGCATGCACATCCCGCAGCCTGCCGGCTTTTCCCCCGAGTTCGTAAATTTGCGGAACTCACTCCCCACCGGCACTGTGGGGAAAGAGGCCAGGAAGACATTGAACGAGAGGCTTCAGCACACTGTTTTTGACCTGGTGCGTTACACAGAGATTTTATATCACTAGCTCTTCTAATTACGTTGTGCAGGCTACACTCTGGGATCGCTCACTAGGCGGCACAACTATGGTACTGCACATCAATGGCACCACCATGCCCAACACGCCGCCTGAACCCCAGTACCTCCGCGCCACCGCTTACCTGCCGCCTGCCTTTGTGGCCAACCACACAACCAGCCATGCCGCGATTGCACGCATCGCACAGATGTTTATTGAGTCTGTCGGCGTACCTACGGTCCAGGACTGGCTTAACAATGCCCGGCGTCTGGGTTGGCCGCTAACGCAGCCTGGTCCTGGGGCTGCACCCAACACTTGGTCCCCCGAGCTCATTCCCCCCAATCACCCTGGCACATCTCACTATAAGTTCTTCGGACGGCCCGTTGGGGCTCTGGACACGCTTCTCGGTAATCCCCACACCCCTGCCCCTGCCCCTGCGCCCGCCTCTGTCCCTGTCCCCGTTGTGGTCATTGGCGATGACGAGGACGACTTCGATAACATGACAATGGGCTTGATGGATGCGATTGAGCGTGCAAACTCAGCGGAAGCTGAGTCCGCAGATCGCCTCGAGCGGATCCACCAACTCGAACAGCAAGTTGATATTCTCATCGCCCGTGTGGCTGCTGCAAACACACTCGCCGACGATTTGGAAGGCCAGCTCCTTACGGCTCGTCGTGCCTTGTCTGCACGCGATGGTGCATTTCGTTCATCTCATTCTTTGATTCACCTCACATTTATCTTACAGCTACATTGCCTACTACACCCAGTCGTTCTCAACCTCGCCCTCCAGTGGTTCGCACACCAGCGTCATCGTCCCGTGGACCCCCACCTTACACCCCCACTGCTCCACACCGCCGGACTCCTTTCCTTCCGCCTTCATTGAACCCACGGTCTCCGGTGGCCGCACCCGAGCCTGACAACGAGAACCAGCCGAGTCGCCAGCTGGATGATCTCGACGTGTTCATTGACACGTATAACCTCCAAACGCTCGCCGTCGGGATTCGGGTGGTCATACGTGCTGTCACACCGGCTAAATGGCACGGGGAGCTCGCAGCTATGGGTGTTAACGCCGAATTTATTTCACCTTTGATAGATATTGCAGTTGGACTTGCTCCCTCACCGTAGTATGCAACCTTTCCTTCTCTCTTTTGCAGACCATACATGTATTTTTGTTGCTCAAATCTAAACAGCTTGGTTTCTGTCTCAGAGAAATTGCGGAGAATCTGCAAATGAATCTCAGAAATATGCCGGCGCATTTTTTGAGATCTCCGTTTGTTACCTCGTCCGACTCTTGCATCCCCAACCACAATGTCCGACTCGACCCTGTTCGTCTAACCGGTTGAACCGAGTCTTGGCTATGCGGCTTACTGAGCCTCCCGAACACATCCTCCGCCAACGCCTTCCCTCCAAACCATGCCGACTGTATATTCCACCATCAGTCTTGCCAGCTCAACCCGCATCCGTACCGGCAACCACTCGCACAATCCCGCCCCCCGCACTGCTGAACAACTCAAGGAGAAACGCGATGCGAGGGCCGAGAAACAGTCACGTATCGAAGCATACGTCCAGAAGTGGATGGAGGACACCAACCAGCTGGCGCAGACAATGGCCACGGAGTTCGACATGGAGCCACGTTATTTCCTCGACATATTTTTTCAAGGCGGCGCCCACATGGTAAACCACCAAGATGTTATTAACCCATACAACGCATTTAGGGGGCTCAAGTCTATCGAGCTTCGTGAGCGTGAGTTCTCATTTTAATTCCTCAGTCTTCATTTCAAAATTATCTTTTAGAGGGCATCGTCATGAGTGCACCCGATATCCATACCAATTTCTTCGACGAGTACGAAAAGCTTACCAAAGACGAGAAGAATGATCTCTGCACGCGCTGGGAAAAGGTCCGATCCACCAACTTCCAGCTACACCGCGACACGCCACGGGCAAAGGTTCAGGATGTGGCGAATGTCGTTAGGAATATGAAAATGCTGGTACGTATATTGCTCGCATCTGTTTTTTATTTCATTCATCACAGACCTCCCCTAAGTTGTCCGCCCTCTCGCAACGCGTCGGCATCGAGGCATTATTCTGTATCGTCAAGAACAACGTGGAATTCAAGATGGAGCCTGAGTGGTACTTTACCAGCCGAGAGCTTGAGCAGTACATGGAAATAGCGACGCGCAAGAAATGGGTTACAGGAGAGGTGGGATTGAAGTTAGAAGCATTCGCGATCGCGGGATGCGATCCTGCCAGTATGTTCACTACGTTCCTCGCGAGCGTGACATTGCTGACTTTTTCTTTCTTGTAGACCTGCTACGAACATCAAAGCAGAAGGTCGATTGGATGAAGGGGGAAATACGAGCCTTGCTGGGCAAGAACTTAGGTGGGTAAGACATTCATAATGTGCGGCTAATGCTTACGCAATGATAGTTGAGGTTTCGAAAGTTCCCGATGCGCGACTGGGCTGGACGTGGTGGGACGAGGATGTCGTGCAACGCTATGGCGTTGTTCTCGACGGCTGGACAGCGGGTAGGACACCTGGGGACAACCCCACCGACCCCAGCAATCTGAGCACCTCACAGACCGTGATTCGCACGCTGCTGGAGGCGATACGGACGGGTGCGTGCGCGTTCAGAAAGCTAGGAACTGTCGAGGCTGCCGAGCGCAAAGCCAAGTGGGAGGCCGATGTCTCGGCGGGGCGAGTGGTCGCCAAGCATCGCGCTCCCCGTTGCGATGCTGGTCAGCCTCGCAAGCGTGTGCGCGAGGAAGAGGGAAACGAGGATGAGGAAAACGAGCCCACTCGTGCCCAAGACAGCCAGGGCAACGACTCCAACGGCAAACCGACCCATGCCCCACCAAAGAAACGTGCACGCAAAATGCCTGCAGCCGCTGGCGCCGCCCCCAAACCCCGCGCAAAGAAGGCTGCCCCCACCCAGTCTGCCCCCAAGACGTCGGCCACGGGCAAGAAGGGCGCTGCCGCTGCCAAGAAGAACAGAGTGCGCGATGATCCAACGACCCAGGCCGCGTTACAGAGGCTGAAGTCGGGGTCGCGCTCGCGCATTGTCAGCCGCCCAATCGTCAACAGCGACGACGAGGAGGCCGACGATCCCGGCGCCAACGAAGACGTTCCCACTGTGTCTGCCTCTACCCCCGATGCCTCTGCCCTTGTAGTCTACATGCCGCCGATGTCTGTCGCTTGAATACGTACCTACTTTATTTGATTTGCTCAATAACTATGATGTTTTTGTGGATTCAAGAGATTTATTAAGTGTTTCTGAAAGATGTATGGCTTTAGCATACAATTCATTGAAGATATGTGGTCGCGTTCGAGAGGGACGACGGCGGCAGCGCGTGTGACACAGTGGTCACGGCCATAACATGTTGACAGCAGCGGCGCGTTGATGGAACGGCTCTGACGGGGTGAGGAATAATGGCCTGGGAGGCCGTGATGCGCAATCATATCCACCGGCAGCGCCCAAGCTTGTGCTGCAAGTATGAAGTCATGTGGGGAGAAATAATTGTAGGTATTAACGGCGGGTAAGAATAATGGCCGTTTTTGATACTCGAGAGATCCGCGATGACACACCGATCAGCGGAGCTAGTCGGTTGCCATACTAGGGTAGGGTAGGTGACCTATGATTGACGCTTGTGGAGTGACGTCAAGCATGCATCCGGTTTTTCTTTCTCAAAAGTTGTGGTACAACTCTCAGTCCGGCGACTCTGTCGGGGCGAGCTGCATCCTACCAATTTGCCCCTCCATTTTGAGGGTCAATGCAGGGGCTATGTCCCGGGCTATGTCCACGGTGGCTATGTCCATCCCTTTTCACCCTCTAAATGGGGCGGCGAGCCTGTACATGTATAGCATTTCATTTTTCTCATTTACTGGTACCCAGGAAAATGAGTTGCAAAATTCAGCTGGCAGTCATATTTCACAGCGTACCTTGAAAGCAGAGTGTGTTGTTTGCCCACCAGGGTACAGTTGCACTGTAAACACTTCTGTCATGGTTGGAATCCCAATTTTTCCTAGGGATCGAATTTTGTCGCATAGAGTATTGACTTGGTGGGAAGACCGATGCTTTGCATGGCATGTACTCATACTTATTTTTTTTGTGTCTTTTTGTCGAGTCCACTCCAGGCGCAATGGCTCGGGGAGTGGTCTACTTACCTCACCGTGCTACCACCGCATTGCCCTCTTCAACAGCCCCAAGCCGGCAGCAGGGGAGCATGTGGTGTACTGTACCATTTCAACCAAATGTTCAGGTGATGGGTGATGGAGGGTCATGGACTGAACATTTTTGGCCTGGGTGATGATGAGACTTCAATCTTGTGACCTAATTAGGCGAAAAAAACACCCAAATTTTTGGTCCGGCATTCGCCGGACTGCCATATATGGAAAATTCCCTTGATTGCCGAGAATTGAACACCTTGCAAACCTTAGGGGACAGGTGACACCCAGTGAACATTTGGTCGAAATCGTACAGTATGTGCTTGTGTGGAGTGGAGGCGTCACGCGCTGAACCTGTGCCTATGCTCACCTGCCTGCGGGACACGGGTGCGTGCCCACCATGCTCACGGGCTTGAAGATGCGTGGGGCTTGGGCACGAGGTTGACACAATAATTGTGCGAATGGCAGTGGCCGCTGTACCCTCGTGGCATCGCGAGAGGTGCAGCTCAGTTTATGCATCCCCATCACACTGCTGTTAGGATGACAATGCGAATGAAGTACAAAGTGGGGGTGCTATGCACAGCAGGACGGGAAGCCGAAGAGTGCTGTCGAGGAGGTGTCGCTCGGTGACGTGCGGCTCTATGAAGGGGCGATGATTCAGACCAACGGAGAGCTCCGACCACTAGGAAGCGGCGAGTGCGGAGACCGAAACAACCTGAGGGTGAAGGTTCACATGGTGGTCACTGACTTCCGCTGTCTCTCAACAGCTGTGCCAGTAGAATCAAACTCCATCTAAAAAAATTATCGACGATCATGAATCCCGTGGAGTCCGAATGGGGGATACTACACCGCCAACATTGGGACACATGGAAGAAATGTGCGGACGATGCGTGCGACATGTCCTTCAGACAGCTGCCAAACTGGTGTCAAGATGCTGAAAGGCAGCTGAGGATACCGATGCAGCACTCTGTTGGCAGCCGAGCTGACTGACAGGTGTTTGCGTGACGTGCCGGCCGCGAGTTTAATCAGTTAGCTAGCCTGACAGTGAATGCAAGAAAAACAGACTATTGATCGACAGGAGCAGAATACATTGAATTTTAAAGCTACACATTGACTAAGAAGGGGTCAGGGTTTGCCATCGAGCTCCCCGCCGCGTTCGCGGCCGACCTCGCCGCCGCCGCCACCATCGTCTGCCCAACAATGATCCCATTGATGTCGTCCTGGAAAGCACTTCCGCCACTCTTGTCGATCTCGTAGACGTCCTCGGTGTCATACTTCTTCTGGTCAGTCGTCAAAGCAAAGTGAAATGCACTACAGAAACTGTAAGTGAGGGCGTGCGGCGAGAAGAGGATCTACATACCGAAAAATCTGTGCGCTGTCGCCGCCGGCCGCTTTGCTGATGGTCTCGATGCGGACATCGAGAAAGTCCCAAAGTTTTCGTGCCGGTGCTCCTCGTAGACGGCGCGCTAGATGCTCGGAATGAATAAGCACATGATGGAAAGAACAGCAGCACACACCATGAGCGCTATCCGGGCGCAGAGAACCTCGTTGACAATTACATCATCCCCCTTGCTCACGATGAGAGAGGTGAGGTCTAGGATGTTAAAAACTGCGCCGTGCTTGAGGCTAGTGACGATCTACAAATATATGAAGGATGGCCGAAAGGAGGGACAGAGTATATACCAAACCCGACACAGCGACACAACTGTCAAATATCAGTAAATCCGACACATCCTGGAAAACCCGCACGCAGATCAGCAAATCCGACACATTTCGCCGCAAGCGACACGTTATTCAGGAAATCCGACACGATTCCAGGAAACCCGACACACCGCTCGGCTATCATGGCTTGGCATTGAATGCCGGCACTATTGATCCGCTATCCAGCTTCCTTCCCCCCACATTCTCGCCGCCGCGACGCCACACAATGGCGGGACTCGAAGCGCTTCTGAACGGCTCCGAGTAGCACGCTCTTACCACTTCCCGATCTAACAACACCCCTTAGTCCGAAGCGCAAGCCTAAGGCATGGAGCATCAGGCACACAGATGACCAAATTTACACGTCGTTTGAATTTCTTGCTCAATTTCCGGAGGAGTATCGAGCATTGTACGGGGATACCCAGCCCGCGTAGTTGTATCTTTCGCTGTTCTTGACAGACGTGCGTTCATATATGACATTACATTCTCCAATCTATCATTGCAATTCCTTCGAGTCCACAAATTAAACTGGCTTAAAGCTGCTGCTTCGCACTCAAGTAAGGGGAATGATTTGGTTAAATTGAAATAAGGGAATTCACCCAGTCCGAGCATCGAGCCAGTCGTTGCGAGGGATGCGGAAGTAAAATAAAGAAGGGACTTGCCTCGCATTAGTTGAGCACGGGTTCAACATTTGAGGAGTGCGAGGGTGAACTGGGTTGATATGTGAATGAGTTATGAATAAAAGCAAGAAGATAGTTTAGACTGAAACTGATCGTAAATTACAAGTCAAGTCTAAGTGCAAGGTTGATGGTCCGAGATCTGAACAAAATGTCGTTGGGAGGGTCAACAGGCGCGGCTGATGGTTTAATTGCGTTGAAACCCAGGCCAAAATCGTCGAAGCCGTTGTTGAAGTCAGAGGAAGTGAAGTGGCCTTGAAAGTCGAGAACTGCTCCGCTGAAACCGAGGATGCGCTTGGTGTGTAAGTATCAAACCCAACGGTGCTGCCGATTAATTGGGCAGGAGGTTGGATTGAATGAAACGGGGGGGAAATGAATCGCCAAGCTGGTGGACTGCGTTGACATAATTTGAAGTGAAGCATCTGCAAGAAAGTGAGGCGGATGGTAAGAAAGTTCAGATAAATTTGTGAGTACCTGACGTTATGACATTACTGGGCCGCGTACTGCGGCTGCCTGTTAAAAAATGCTGAGAAAATACTGAGAATCAATTGTTAGGGAGGTAGATAATAAATCACCTTCTCTCCCTGGCGCCGGCTTGACGCGTTCGCTGGAGCTCGCGACAAGAACCCAAGTAGGTTGGTTGCCCGAGCCATTACCTTTACCCTTCGTCGCCTGCAGCTGCTCTTTGAGTTGTTTCGTGCGCGAATTGCGCCGCATTAATACTCATTGTTTTCTGTATCTCGCACGGAACACCTCGAATCGGGCACAAATCAAGAAAAACCGTTTGTCAAATGACGGGTGCACGCAGCGCTTTGTGGGCGCAGCTGTGAGAAGCCAGGTACCCCAGTTTGAGGAGCGAAAACACCGATTTCCAGTGAGTTCAGCGCTGGCATCTCTGATGCACACAAAGACCCACAATACATTCCTTGTATTTTTTTCGGTACGATGGCTTGAATCGCCTCGACGCGATAGATAATCGTCCTGCGTAACCATAAGCGGGAAAGCACCGTCGAGGAAGACGAGTATTTCGGGCGATTCCATGGTGTACTTGGGCTATTTGAAACCGAAGTTGGGTTTATAGGGATTACGTGTAGCGACGAAGCGGATGAAGAAGGCGCCGAGATCGCGGGAACGTGCTGAGTGCCACAGTCTACCGAACAATATAACTATCAAAAGCCACTATACACCGGGCACCGACACTGCCGAGCGGAAAATATCGGCAAGTTTGGGAACCAAAGAGTACACCAGAGCCATCTTTCAGTTGTAATTTTCAAGGCCGGCGACATAGTCTGAAGAAAAACCAACACACCACCACGGTTGAGTATATTTCCAGTATCAAGAATGCGCACCCACCGTTCGTTGCACCCGAGCGCCGTTTTCTCACGTGTCTGTCTGCCACTGCCCAGAAATCCTCGCCGCCGCCCCGTGCACATGCCTCCCATCCCGCGTCATGGTAATAATCGCGGACAAGAAGGACGAGAAAACACGGATCAGAAGTAATTGGGGGCTGAGATGGAAGAACCAGGAATAGCGGATCGTCGGGGAATATGTCTCGAGAGCTCTCCAGGCGCTCTTGCGTCATCTCAATGTGGCAAAAGATCAGACAAGAAGGCAAGAATAATAGCTAAACACACGAGTGCCAAAAATGAGAAGAATAAAGTCCAGGGATCTGAGTTCAGTCGGTTGAACAGATGGATGACCTGCAGCAGAGTCGTTTCAAAAGACTTGAATAAAGAGCCGACCCGATGTACTCTCAAAGCATCTGTAATGCTCTCTTAATCACGTCAGGGCGGAGAGGGTGCTTCAACCAACCACGCTCGGCCAACTCGGAGATGATCGCATCAGCGATCAACTATCCCATCAGTTCGCCTTGAAGAGCGTACGAGGGAGCGGCTCCGGAGTGGAAAGCTTGGCATGTGTCGGAATTGATGAAAATCGGGTGAATGTGTCGCATTTCTTGAGCTGTGTCGGAATTACTGAAGGTCTGCCGCCGTGTCGCTGTGTCGGGTTTTAGGGAGCCTCGAGGGACATGAGCAGCGGCAACTTACAGCTTTTTTAATCTTCGAGCGAGCCTGCGTGAGCTGGTACTGCGTGCGAGCTTTGATCCGTTTGCGTGAGTGCTTGTTTTTTTAGAGTTGTTTCCGTGACGCCCAGCCTTTGATGGCGATGATTTTCTGGTAATCGTCAGTCGGATGGCAAAGGTGGGAGGGAAGGACAGACCATGAGCATTTTCGTGGGACCCTCGCCTTTGTACACGTTGGTTTTACTCGAGAGGAAAATGGCGAGGGCAGTGGCGGATGTGTTTGCCTCGAGACGATCAATGCAGGCAGGACAGAGAGAGCGGACCAATACCTCGAAAAACAGAATGGACTTCCACTCAACCTCCGCAGGGACAGCTTGGGCGAGCTTGTTCTCGATGTCGAAAAGTTGCGCAGAGAGTAGCGCATCACGCACGGGAGTGCGGTGCGGAAAAGCATACATGAGAAGGATGGTAGGAATGAAAGGAAGGGCACGTACGCTCGCGAGCACAAACACAGAGGCGGCTTGATCAGTGCGGAGGCGTTTGGCGTCAACGTGGCGTTCGATAGCGTCACGCTCGTTCTGGTTGAGGGAAGATCCGAGCCCAGTGAGCCCAGTGTCGGTAACCCCAGACTGGTCATCTTCGTCGTCGTCGGTGCCGGCCATGGTGCCGTGAGATCGCTTGCTCGCTTGGGCGGGACGGAATGGAGAGGTGCTCTCCATCGCAGCCAAGAGGGCGGGGTCGAGGTCGCTGGACGGGGTAGGGGTGCTTGCGCGACGACGAGGAGGCATCGTCGAAAGTGGGGGCCTGGGTGAAGAGCCGAAAAGAGGGTACCCGACTTTTAAGGCTTGAAAACCGGGTGCAATTCTCGCCAGGGGAATGCTTGTCAGGTTACCTCGAACTAGCACCTAAGGCGACAGTGCATGCGGCATGTATATCCTTTGTTGGAGATAGATTGTTACAGTCATTGCTTGCTGCTTGCCTTCTCAAATGTCGCTGAGAGCCAGCGGGCGGAAAAAGAACTTGGGGAATGGTGAGCGGACCAGATACCTTCGCAGTTGGTGTGATGACCATTGCTAGACTTCCTTTACAGCACCGATGGGAAGAAAATGTTGTGCAAAATGTGCCATCCAGATGTGGTTGGTGACGAAGATGAGTGGATTGGGGTAAAGGATGCGGTTGGCGAGAAGCACTTGAACTTGGATCGCCACCGCAAAGCGGTGAGGTTGCAGGCAGAGAACGAGCACTTTGCGAGACAAATGGAGGACGAGAGAGATATGGCGAGGGGCGCAGCTTCGAGTGAGCTCAATCGTGTCCACATCCACCCGGAATATCTCGCTGGACCAATGGCGGAATCCTCCAGCGCCGTGCAGGAGAGGGAATGGGAGGAGTTGCGATTAGATGGAGCCACCGGGGCCGACCTTGGATTTGCGGCGGATGTGGGGCCCCAGAGAACGGTACAGGATGAGCTGCACAAGGGATTCGAGGGGTTTGGGGTCTGGGATGTCGCGGAGACGGCGCAGAGGCTGGGCTTTGACCATGCTGAGAGCATACCAAGGGCGTGGGAGGAAGACGAAGATGAGATCCTGGCGAATATACTGCGCATCGCAGGTGAGTTGTGTGCGGATGGTGAATGGAGGAACAGATGGTTGGTTGCGGTCACGCGCTAAGTCGGCTCTTGATCTCGGCATCCAGCATCTCGTGCAGCCCACCAGCCGCGAACACATTTCACCGTGTCTCGACACATTTTTTCAGGCAATTATACTCATACATCGCTGTGCAGACCTCATCGACCACGATCCCACCGGAATCAAAGCAGCATTGGGCGAAACACACCTCCCAACAACTGATGCTGATTGGTTCCCGTATCCCTCCAAGCTTGTGAGCAGTTTTCCCAGCACTCCTACATCGAGATTGAATTATACAGTTCTTTCTGCCGGATTTCATCGACAATCTCCCCAGACTTCGACTTTTGAGGGCATTGTTGCGCATGTTCATCTTCGTGCTGAAGGAGGCAAAGTGCCGAGATACTGTTCCGTCGTATGACCGGTTCCGAGAGTTCCAGAAAGAACTCCGAGCGCAATGTGGTATCCCAACCCTGCCCTGCCGCTCCCCCATGGGCAATGTCTTCTTCATGAACAACGTGCAGCAGATCATCGCTAATGTGTGTATTAACTTCCTCTTGGAGTTCGGAGCCTGAATCACTGCTGCAGGACTACACGAACCCCACAACACGCCGGCTCCTCAACTTCTACCCCGAAATTAGGGCTGACGGAGCCGTGCGAGAGTTTTACCAAGCCGGGAAACTTCTAACAGAGATGGATCTCGATGCACTGAGTCCCATGTACGATGCCGGAGGAAATGTTCACTATTATGTGAACGAGGTGGCGCGTCTGAAGGATGGACAGTACATCATTCCCATCCGCTGGGTAGTTTTCAACGGTGTGGTTCATGCCGATGTTCTGGCAATTGAGCTCGACGATGAGGTGAGCTTGCCGCAAAGTCAAACCCAATAAATACCCGGCTAATTCACAGAGGGATGGGCGACGGTCATCAGTACGCCCAGCGAGATTTGTGTTTCTGTCACGAATTTTGCTTCGAACTTTCACGACCTTGAACATGCAAGTTTAATTCCCCACTGAACAGGTGTGTATCGGTATGAGCTTTGAGACCCGCTCATCGCTTCCCAGATGCTACGATCAAAGCCAGCTATCCGTCACGTATGCCAAATCCCAAACGCAAGATTGCCAAGGGCCGACCGCTCTACCACAGCTTTGTCGATTATTTTGGCAATGATGTTTCTGGAAATCGCTCGAAGGCGTGGAACAAGCACTACAATGGCTATTTAACTCATCGCAACCTTCCGCGCCAGCTCCTACAACAGGAGTTCTACGTCCACTTCATTTCAACGTCACAGAACGCTAACATTGCAGAGCAGTATCGCGAGTTTAAAGCCAGGGTTTAGCAAGTATTTCCGCTACTTGCACAGCTGCCTTCTGACACCTCTGTAGATCAACACATATAAATCCGATTGAAGTACATGACGCGGATGGTGAAACCACCTGCGTCTGCATTTATGTAAACACCGGCCCGTCCGACAACACCAGGCCAAGGCAACTATCCATGCCGCAAATGTGGAGTTGGCGGATCTCAGGAAGAGAAGGCGACCCCGGAGGGTTTCTACAAGTTCTTTGATGTAAATATTTCGCATTCTCGACGTTCAGAAGGAAGTGTTGGAATCAAGAGAGCAATCCCATATTAGCAGTGAACCCATTGCAAACGCGCGGGGAATCCATTCAAAACCACCTATTTAACTTGTCAACCACAAAGTACGGTAACACGACAGAGGAAATGAATCTTGGAGTTAGCAGTTGGCGATGCAGTGCACGCACATAGCACTCGTAACTCCAACAGGAAGCTTACTAGTACCGGGCTCAGGTCGGTACTGCTCGGACAAAGGACGATGTCCGCACGGAGCTTGAGACATAAATCCGTCTTGCTTGCGCTGGTGTTGCAGCTCCGATAAAAGATGCTCAAACTTCGACCGGCGTCAAGGACCCGTACCCACAGTTTTGGATCGATGGCATTCTCAGTCGCTTCAAAGTGCTATCCAAAGCAAATCACTCAACACCGGAAGAGATTGAGCAGGAGCTCTTACGCTGGGTGGACGAGAACAGAGATAAAATCGAGAATCCGTTTTATGCTACCTGCAGTAGGTGGTTCTCCAGCGCCGCTTTGAGCTTGCTTAGAGCTTGACTAGGCTTTGACCCGACAAAAGATACACCAGTCGAGATCCTGCACACGATGCTACTGGGAATAACAAAATACATTTGGCATGTTACGCACGCCAAACTGTCGACTGATGCGAAAAAAGTATATGTACCACGCCTACAAGCGACTGATACTGTGGGCCTCTCGATCCCCGCCATTCGTGCTGGATACATCCTCCAATATGCCGGGTCTTTGGTTGGCCGACAGCTCAAGATTCTGGTTCAAACGAGTGTGTTCCACATAGGGGATCTCGTTGACGATCCTGTCAAGTTTGCAGCCTGGAAGGCAGCCGGGGAGCTGGCGGCACTGCTCTGGGTCCCCGAAATCAAGAAAATGGATGAATATTGTGTGCGTCAATCGCTTTTTCACGTGGCTCGCGCTCAGTACCATCCTAGGTGGACTTGAAAATTGCTGTGGCCAACGTCCTCGACGTATTTGCGGTCCTCGACCCATCCACAATCCTTGCCAAAATGAAATATCATCTGCTCTGCCATCTTGATCTTGACGCCAAACGCCTGGGGCCCTTGGTTGGTTTCGCCACGGAAAATTACGAGGCCTCCAATGGTGTCTTTCGGCACTGCTCTATTCTCTCCAACCATCTATCCCCTAGCCGCGACATTGCGCTTCCGCTTGCGAAGCAGGAACGATTTAAACATGTCATCACCGGTGGCTCGTGGCGGTTCAAGGGCGAGTCTTTCCGTGGAAGCACCTCTGGGAGGGCGTTTCTTGCACAGCATCCCATCCTGCAGAAGCTCATTGGATGGAGCAAGACAAAAAAAACCGTGGCCGGTGCGTGTTCAATTGTTTGTCATGTCTTTTTACCAGTTGATTCAAATCGGCATGTGCAGGCGAGGTCAAGTTGGTTTCCAAGAAGGGTCAGAAGGACCGGGAGGCTCACCAACTCTCGCTGCAGAATCTCCCGACTTCAAATTATATCCCGCCCAGTCGCGATGGTTCAAAGGTATCCATGTCGTCAGCCAGTCCCTGAACGAGTGTGTGGTGGGTGCACACGTCTTCGTTTAACTCCCTGGGAAGGTATGTTCAACAATTTTTGCCCTCAGTATCAACCCATCACCTTGATTAGACCGAAGAGCCATCCCCCGCGCCCATATGTGGTGTTATTGCTGATATTCTGTCTGCCGAGAACAAGGCCACACTCATAATTCTCAGAGCACTTCAGCTGCTTCCCGAGCGTGACGCTTGGTATGGTATGCCGGTCCTGGTCCCCAAGCTCACAGCTGTGGACCAGCCGAGCTACTTGTCGTCCCCGCAAATGTATGTTCTATTTAACTGGTTCCTTCCCAATTTTTCTTACGGTCATAGACAATTATTTTCGACTTCAATGCTCAGCATGATTGCCACGGGGCCAAATGCGATGCAACTGGGTCTCGTCCTCGGGTACAAGAGCGTGTCGCTTCGGGAAAAATGGAGGCTTTTGTGGTTCATAAACCGCTTGAGTGTTCCATTGTCAACCTGTGCAGCTTCCACAATGCCCATCTACTTCACGAAATCCTTCCTCAAAACCTCTGCACACCGATCCCGCTATATGCGGATCAACAGGACCACTACGACTCTCTGGCGCTGCGTGTTAAATCCCAGCGAGCAGAGCGGGCTGCAAAGCGGAAGCGGCCGGTGTTGGACGAGGATCCAGTCGAGGGACAATCGGACGGGGCGCCGCCAAGAAAGAAGCGCAAGGTGTCCAAATCTCAAACTCGCCGCGCACCACACACAGTCCAAGTCGCTGTCCCAGCTGGCGCGTCGTTGGTTCTCAATCGCTCACCCCGGACGGTAACCAAGAGCGCAAATCTGATAGCCATGCAGAAGGCTGCGATGGAGGTAGAACAGTCTAGCGATGAGGAGGAGGCTGACGACGAGGATTCGGAGCCGCCGACTGACGCCTCGGACAATGATGATGAATATAACGAGGATAGTGATTAGTACAGTACAATTCTAGGTGCACTCGCATCTGTCTGCTAGCGTGTGTCAAGCTGTTCGCCTGCTGAAGATCACGTCGAAAGCAGCTGATCGCGTCAGCTAGCCAAGACGTTGCATTCATTGCCTCGACAGCCGTCCATCCAGCTGTTACACAGGTGAGCCCTCCACATTTCCTCTGTGTGGATTCACTTTGGCGGTGTACCTCAGTGGAAAATTATGACGCTGACGTGCCGCAACCGTGCCGCGGCTATTCTGGGATTTCTTCTCAATTGCGTCAGTGCCTCGTGCTGCAGGTGCTTCAACTCCTTGCTGCCAGCGACCACCATGAGCCCACCATCGCCATTGCCGACGAGTCCCAGTACCAAACCTTCCAGGCGCCAGCGCCTCAAGAACTTCTTCTGCGAGTTGTTCAAGTCGTCGTCTCTCAAAGCCAGTGTCTCGCTGCCGGCACTGCACATTCTAGCCGCCATGAGTGACCAAAATCTGGCCGCTCATGGCGTAGCGGAAGAGCCTTGTTTAGGTAATTCTACTCCCTGGATCCTAGCTGAATGCTCATTATATCCAGGTTCACGTCCACCGGCGTCACTGAACGATAATGGCGACCAAACGATAACACCGCAAACGGCCGATTCTCCATCGCCTGCGGGGACGCCACTGAACGAATTACCGAGCACAGGTAAGTAAAGAGCCTTGAAGTAACAGGGCGAGCATCGAGACTTCACGTCTAAATCTGGACTGTAGGAGGTCCATCTCTTCATTTTATAGAAGCCCCGCCCGCGGACGTTGCTTTCGTTCCAAGTAGGCAGAAGCCACCCGCCCTCCAGCAGTAAAAACCACTGAACCCACCTTCAATAGATAGTGGCGAACGAACGATGACACCGCGAGCGGCCGATTCTCCATCGCCTGCACTTACTAGAGGTATCTCTCTTGCCTTGGTTCATCGGCTTGTTAAATTCATCCTCTCATCCATAATTTAGAAAATGTTCGGGCGCAGGGTGAGTACTCAGACCTGCCCACCCACATCCAAATCTCATTCTTTCGAAGGTCCAGACCAATCCTCCGCCTTGAAAGAAAAGGCCAAGCTCGCGTGGCATGGCTTCAAGCTCGTTGTAACTAACGTGGGAGAATTCCTTGATGGAACCCCTTTCAAGATTCCCATCGCTGTGCTCAATACAATCATCGGAACTGCAGACGTGCGTTAATATCCCATCCTTGCCTGCGTTTCCGACTCGTGTTCCAGGCTGTTATCGACAATAAGGCGTCGATGGCAGAGCTTCTGTTGCAAATTCGAGAGCGCCTGGAAATTGTGAGCAGGTGCAAGCCGCTCCCTAATGACGTCAACCCAACTTTCCAACGCTTCGCCAGGTGTGTCCGCTGCCTTGTCGCAGGTTGGCTAAGGGAGTTTATCATGCCATAGAGCTCTTGAAGCGGCCGCGAATGAGCTACAAACGATGCTCGAAGCTGGTACATTCAAGCGCATTTTGGAGAGCGACGAGGATCCAGAACAAATCGAGGATATATTTCGCCGAGTTGACGAGGCAACGAAAAACTTCGAGGTCTGTGCGTTTCGCTGCGAAAACATGTATCTGACAGTTACTCGCAGCTCGAGTTGAACATGGCCACTTCAGACTGAACAACATAATCAAGGATAATACTGAGGTGAGAACCACCAACTCAAGGTGCGAGCGGTTCTAATTACCAACGCAGTTGATACGCCTTCGCGACCTGCTACCGAGTCAGGACGCCAAATATGCCGGGGTTCAGCGTGAAGCCTGTGTCAAGGGTACCCGTCGGGAGATCCTTGAGAACATCATGTCCTGGTGTAAGGACCGATCGCCAGACACTCCTTCCATTTACTGGCTTAGTGGGATGGCTGGGACAGGGAAGTCGATGATCGCGTACACGATCTGCAAGCAGTTAGCAGCAGATGGCAAGGCCTCGCGCTTGGGTGCCTCCTTCTTCTGTTCGCGTCAGATTGAGGCCCGATGCAAGCGGCGAAATATAATTCCCACTTTAGCCCACGAACTCGCCCTTGAACTTCCTTCCTTTCGACGTGTGCTTCTCGATTCCAAAGTTGACGCGAATCCACCACCTCTTGAAAAGCATCTCGAGTGTTTGCTCATGACGCCCTGGGTCGAATCAATTGGTGATCGCGGAGGCCTTCCTCCTCTGGTGGTAGTTGTGGACGCATTGGACGAGGTGGAGAACGAAGATGGGTCATCCTTTTTAGAGCAGTTGATCAAAAAGATCGGGACACATCCAGACCACTTTCACCGTCTCAAGTTCTTCATCACTAGTTGTCGGGATCCTCGCATCGTCGAAGTTGCAGAGTCCCTCCCTTCCACCGGCGTCTGCTGTCTGGAGGATATATCCACCGCCACCATCGAAAATGATATCCACATGTATCTGCGTGTATCGCTCCCCAAACTCGCCGACGATCAGCTCCATCTCCTTTCTCACGAGGCATCTAGGTTGTTCATTTATGCTGCAACGGCTATACGGTTCATTATTCCTCGGCCACAAAGGCCGCCTTCCGTCGAGGTCCAGCAGACACAATTGGGGTTTCTCCTGAAGACATGGCCCGACCAATTCCACCGTCGCGCTGATGGATTGCCGGTAGACCGTCTATATGAAATCATACTCAGTGAGTTACTCGATAAGCGGACAGAGGTTGATCAAGGAATAGCTATATCTGTCCTCCACACTGCCCTTTGCGCCGAGGAGCCTGTCCTGGTTTCCGACATACTGGCACTTTTGGACAACACTGGAATTAGAACCGAGGACGTCAGGGATGTCATTATGGACCTCCATTCCGTGCTCCACATTTCTTCTGGTCGCGTGTACTCGTACCACAAGTCTTTCACTGACTTCATGTTTGACTCCACTCGAGTTGTCAACCAGAGGCTCGCGGCGATCTGCTGTCCTATGGCGGGCGTACAGTACCGGATCGCTATCTCTTGTTTCCACCTGATGGATGGCCTTCGGTTCAACATCTGTGACCTCCCATTATCCTTCGGCTACGACTCTGGCATAGCGGACCTCTCGGCGCGTATAAATGATGAAATCTCATCCACCCTGCGCTATGCTTGTTGCCACTGGGCTACACACGTTTAAAAGATACCGGCCGACGACTTGGTGATGAGGCAACCTATCAGTGATGAGATTGATAACTGGCTCAACAACCGGTTACTATTCTGGATAGAAGTAATGAACCTACTCCAAACAGTTGAGAAATGCTACCAGGGATTAGAAAAAGCACGTTTTTGGCTCGAAAAGGCAAGGCTAGCTCTGATGTGATTATACGCGGGCACTCATTCTGCGCACAGAATATCACAGAGGAGGAGCAGGAAATTCGGAAGAATCTCATTGCAGCGGAGACCCTGGTGACCATGTTTGGGAGTACGATCATGGTGCATTCCACCCTCCACCTCTACATCACTGCACTTGCTGCTTCGTCCAGAGACACGACTTTGATGGCGGCGTGGCATGATCGGTTTCCAATTCTCGCGGTTATTGCACTCCAAAATTCGTCAATCCCATTACCAATCTTTCAGCATGATGGCCCTGTTACCTCGGTCGCGTTTTCGCCAGATGGGTGGCGCGCGATCTCAGCTTCAGACGATCAAACGGTGCGTATTTGGGACGTATCGACCGGAAAACAGCTCCATCGCCTGCAAGGCCACGGGAATGGAGTGAAGTCGGTCGCATTTTCACTGGATGGGTTACACGCAATCTCTGGCTCCCATGACCAGACGGTGCGCATTTGGGACGTGTCGACGGGTGAACAGCTACAGAAGCTAGAAGGCCATGAGGACTGCGTGACATCGGTCGCATTATCGCCGGATGGGTCACGTGCGGTCTCTGGCTCAAACGACCATACAGTCCGCATTTGGGACGTCTCGACAGGCAAACAGCTACATAGCCTGGAAGGACACGGGGATTGGGTGAATTCGATCGCATTATCGCCGGATGGGCGACACGTAGTCTCTGGTTCATACGACAATACGGTGCGCATTTGGGACATGTCGACAGGCAAACAGCTAGATAGCCTGGAAGCACCCGGGGACTGGGTGAATTCGCTCGCATTATCTCCGGATGGGTCACGCGCGATCTCTGGTTCGAACGACAATACGGTGCGAATTTGGGACGCGGTCACGGGCCAACAGCTACATAATCTGAAAGGGCATGAGGGCTGGGTGAACTCGGTCGCATTGTCTGCGGATGCATCGCGCGCGATCTCTGGTTCATCCAACAAGACGGTGCGCATTTGGGACACGGTAACGGGCCAACAGCTGCATAGCCTGAAAGGACATGGGGGCTGGGTGAACTCGGTCGCATTTTCGCCGGATCGGTCGCGCGCGATCTCTGGTTCAGATGACAAGACAGTGCACATTTGGGATTTGTCGGCGGAAAATTGGCTATATAGCCCGGTAGTACGCGGAGACTGGCTCAAATCGGTCGCATTGTCGCCGAATGCGTTATTTGCGATCTCTGGTTCACCCCTCTGGAATAACCTGGGAGGACACGAGCACTGGGTGAACTCGGTCGCATTTTGGCCGGATGGGCCGCACGCAACACCCGGCTCACCCCTCCACATCAGGGATGTGTCAACAGGCCAACAGGTGCATAACCTGGACAGACACGAGGACTGGGTGAACTCGGCCGCATTGTTGCCAGATATGTCGTGCAAAAGATCTGGTTCCCATGACCAGACGGTGCGCATTTGCGGCGCGTCGACGGACGAGCAGCTGCAGAAGCTGATAGGTCACGAGGAGTGGATGACATCAGTCGCATTCTTGCCAGATGGGTCACACACAATATCTGGTTCTCGCGTCCGGATGGTTTGCATTTGGGACATGTTGACGGGAGAACAGCTGCAACAGCTGGAAGGACACGAGGACTGGATAACTTCGGTCACGTTTTCCCCTGATGGGTCTTGCACGATCTCTGGTTCAGATGACAGGACAGTGGTCATCTGGGACAGGTCAATGGGCAAACAGCTGCAGAAGTTGCAGAAACTGGAAGCACACGAGAAACAGGTGACACTGGTTACATTTTCGCCAGATAGGTTGACCCGGGACAAGAACAAGGAAGTGACGCGCACCAGTCAAGTAAAAGTGATGCACCTTCGAGGCGACACGTCTCGAAATTTTGAACAGTCTTCCGACCATACTGAGCGGAGGTGGGAGAAGTTCTATCAAGGACAACTTAATGCATCAGGATGTTCCTCCTGTTCTAAGAACGTCGAATTGCCCCAAAGTTTGGGGTAATTCAGCCATATCATCGCTCTTAGTTTCATTAGCTTTCTAGTGACGTTGCTAAAGCCTTAGGGGAAATCGGAACTTAATTAGCCAGCCTTTCCACCGATTATTTGTAGTCCACCGCACCATTAGATGCTCAAATTCCCAAATTCTCTTAAATTGGGTCGTAGAATGCAGCGCGAGAATGGAATAATAATATCCAGTAGCTAGTACATCGAAATGTTTTCTATACAAAATTCAATACAACCAACTGCCTGACACATCTATCGTGTAATTCTCGCCTACCGGGGGGAAAATCAGTGAACGAGTTTTGGGTGTGGACATGACATGATACATATATTGAGCCAGTCAAGATGCCGGTGCGACAGTCGAAGGAACATTCTAACTGAGTACTATATAACATGGACAATTTTCAATGACTGCGAGAGAACTTGGTGAAACATAGAACCCACCTTGTGTAATAATGCAATGTGTGTGTGAAAGTTAAGGATCGCAAGGGGGAAGAGAAAGTGTGTGATGCAATCCTTGTAGCAATCGCAGCGTTCGAGCCAGCCCAGGTCATGCGAACTGGAAATGGTTCAGCGGAGCGCATGCACATGTGATAGGAAAAGGGCATACCCACAGCGCAAGCATCGATTCACTTAGCTAGAACACGAACCGTACCCGTACCGCTTAGACCCGTACCCCCCATACCCCCCACCGGACCCGCGACCTGTGCACATCCTTAATTGTGCATTACTATCGTCGCGCTCCACACATCCCGCTGCCCACTTTCTTGAGTTCGCTGGGTCAGAAATTCAAAAACACTCATTGACCAAGGTTGCTCCAAATTTCGAAGACCGAGAATGTCGTGTGTGTTATTCCTTCTGCTTGATGCTTTACGCTGAAGCTAGGCGGTTGGGTAGTCCTTCAGGATCGAACATCGGCAAACATGGCTTCGTGTAGCTACTGAGGATCGGTGCCCTAGCCAGACACGGTCAAACCGTGGTACATCCGGCTCTCATCTGGCCCTTTTTGGCTTCACTGTCTCCCCTTGATGTTGTTGTGTCTTAGTAGGCCAATTGAGCTTCAGACGCTCGAACGGACACCTGGTATCACCCAGCATGAGTGTGTTCGACCTCGCTGCCGCGCTGCTTGGGAACGTCCGCCGGCCTGTGTTCCGAGGGCCAAGACACTGACAGACGAAGCTTATGTAGCCGAGGCGCGTATATCCTATTTCCTTGTCATCGTGCCACTGACACCCCGTTTTGAAGAGGTCTGTGGATCCCACATGCACCGCCGCTTTGTTCTCGCGCTAAGATCCGGCGGGAGGATGCACGTTGATAAGTCCTGTACGGTTTCCCCGATCTCTGCCCCGTGGCCTTGACATTTGTCATACAGTAAGTATCCCGTTTCTCGCATGTAGAAGGAGGTAAGCCATCAACTACATATCCACCCAGAATCTTTATCAATCAACTGACTCTTTTTGATTTTTTTCATAGGAGGACCCCTCAAGGCTGGTTGGAAAATAGTTAGCCTTGAGTTTGTGAGCTACCACATCTCCGTTGTGCAGCTTCGTCTTGAATTGCAAGTAGGAGGCTCGCGCAGCGGTCGGTTAGGCGAAGGCAGGCGGAACAATTTGTCTGCAGGTAGTACGCTGACAGACCTGGTATTGGGGCACCCGGGCATTTATTCAAATCTGCTCAAGTTGCAACATACTATAATGTACTTCACTACATTACGACGTCATCTCACAAGAGCTAATGCTGGCCTGAACAGTTAGCTAAGAGGGATATAATGTGTCTCGAACCATTAGAAAGGCACTGGACAACAATCCTGGTAAAGGGTTGAAGTGGGAAGTCGCTAATGAAGCAATCACGGAAAGTGCCTTACCATCCTGGAAACGAATTGGGGCTACTGCACATCCCTGACTAAGGGCATATTACGAGGGAACATCCTTCTGAACCAGAGGGATCAGTATTGGGCATCATCTGACGTCTCCAGAACTGCCAAGAGAGGGCTGGGCCTGGTCGATCTAACAAATGACTAAGGAACTGTACTCGGGTACTGGGAAGCGACGGCTATCACGATTTTCAGACAAATCACTTGAGCGGTTCAAGGCGGAACCATTTGAGCGGATGGCTACCAAAGAGGGTAGCGGAGTGCTGACGAGGAGGTCGGCTAAAAGTTGACATATCAACAATATCCCATCACGATCGTTCTAAGCGATGTAGATCTTGACTCATCGCTAAGCTCGGCTCGTTGATGTTTCTTACAAATCTCTCTCGATTTTACTAATCGCTTGATATCCGACAGAAGTTCATCGGCTAGCTGCCATACCACTAGTCATATACCCTGAACCCTATTGCACGTTTGTATCTGTCTCGTTTATATTTAGAATCCTGTAACGTATTTAAGTGGATGGTTATGGGAGGAACATCAGTGAATCTCACCCCACCTGTTGGACGCGAAGTTACTAGACTTCACGCTTAACCGGTAGAGTAGTCATTCATTCGGAGACACCCAGAAGCTATACCAAGTTTCGTTTGTTTTCCCTGTTTTGAATATTATCTGTGTTGGATTTGGATCTTTATAAACGACGCGTGGACATATTGGATTAACGGAACGGACGCGTGGAATATAAGGAAACAGATCAGACTTGACAATTGGTTGTAATCTCGCAAGGATTAGCAATCGCGGATACTATTTGGAGTTGGAATTCATAAGAATCACTTGCTTTACGCATCAGAGTATTATCTCCAAACCTAGACCCACATCATACAAAACTGTTGAACATAAAATCTCGTCTGTCTATCGCGATTGCACCTAGAACGGGTTCGAGCAAGTTTTATCTATACGACTTGTAGACCTGTAAAGTCTTGCTTCTCAAAGAGAACTAAAGTTCAAATTGCCACAATCTATACTGGATTGGAACCCCGAACTTGCGCGAGGACTATAGTGTTTGAGTTGTTGTAGTTGCATTATCGAACCGCGTATTCATTTACAAGGTTTGTGTTGTGGTTATTTCACCGCCAGCCCCAATAATCAGCATTTCCACGCTACGCGGAAGAATAATCATAATGTAAAGATTTACACACCTGCACGGCATTCACGGATTTCCAAATGTCGTCCAAGATCTTGGCAGGAATAGGAACAACAGACAATGTCACCGCTGCGATAGGAAGGACTTGGTCGCCAGCAACTTGGATTATAGAGCCTAGTGCTTTCATGACTTTCTAAGTGTGGGTAAACCAAGCAGGTTCAATCGTAAAGTAAAGCACTTCATAATGCGAGTGCACTCTAACTCCACATCAAATTTCGATGGGGTGGTGCTTCTTGGAGGACTGCGGCGGATCCATGAGTGCCATGACCGTGAAAGAGTGTGAAAGAGTGTCGTCAGCATCCCCTAATAAGAAGGATTCGGAATTTGGTGTGGTCGGGGGGGACAATGCTCGTGAAAGGCTGGAGGGCCCGGCCCTGGAGAGGATGCCCGTCTAGGCATAGAACTCAAGGTCGTTGAGGTCCCGATCTGTTTCTGTTCAAGCGTCAATCAGTGGCAGGTTTAGAATATGCCCAAATTTGCCCAAACACGCTAACAAACCTTTGACCCTGGTGGCAGAAGCAATGGTTGGTATCAGACGGGGCAAAATTAGTACTGGAAGGACCGGTTGGCGGCCAGAGTCTGAACAAGGGAAGTCAATCACGAGGCACCAGCGCCACTTCAGAGGCACCAACAATGTCCAAATTTATTATGTGCTCCTCTTCCTCATCTAAGTAAGAGTTTTGATATATCATCGTTGATATGCCAAGGATGCATCAGCTGGATGAAGACCAATTCTGATTTGTCTGGTGGTTGAATGATGTTAAATAATGTGTGGTGCTATCCCATTCCCTGGTAGGTGCATGGTATCTGTGCAGTCGATTAGTGCTTGGAAAACTCGAAGGACGATCTGGGCTTGGCAATTAGTACAGTACACAGATGAACAGCGACAAAATGACAGCTATTGCTAGTGGTTCAGGAGTGAGGGGTCGAGGTCAAGTTGAGGTTGTGGTAGAAAAGGAAAGTTATTACGGCAACCACAAAGCTCCGAGTCGGCCGATATGAGCCAATAAGCCGATTGGAGCAATTCAAGTTGATTTGGGAAGTTGACAAAAAATAGCTCAGGTAATTATACCAGACATTCAGCACGGGGTTTCGATTTTCCGGGGATTGTCTCAACTTAAGGTCTTGTCAATGTAATTTGTGTATCCGCTGCAAACTGCACGAAGATGTCTAATAGCATTCCGACAGGCTTGGAATTGGGATAGAAAACTGTCTGGTCGCATAATAATATTTCCCTGCCAGATAGCCTGTCAAGAAAATGCGGGAGGATAATTCAAAGCACTCACGAGGACAGTCCCCGGCCATCACAGCCGCCCCGAGGCTCGCAGCCATTAGAGAGGTTGCGCAAAGCCGCATGCGGCTTTTTTGGTGCGCAAACTCACTGCATGCGGCTTTTTTTTTTCTTTGCTCTAGTGGTTAAGAGAGGCTATGTGAGAGTCCCAGTGATGCTCCGGAGCAAAAAAAATATTCCCATGTGCGGCTTTTGCGCAACGTCTCTATTCCCTGGAACGAGTACATGTGGAGCGCGTACCAAATATCATATGCAGCCATTAAGTCGTTGGAGCACAGATATGATATGATGTTGTGGCCCTTCCGTTGCAGATGACCGCTGACTGGTATTGACTTTTGAACATCTTTCTGGTGTTGGTTGAACTGTGCTGTGATTGTAGTTGAAAACTTCCGCCGGTCTTGCTCATATTTATGAACAGCGAGTAGCATCTACGCTGCTGGGGACCCAAGCCATACACAGTTAAAAAGTGTTGCACGGGAGAACATAGTAACGATTGTGCAATGATACGTTAGGTTTTAATTCCCAAGTTTGCTAACTAGCATATGCAACAGACGACAAAAACAGACGAAGAAGTAAATAAAAAATGTAAAGTACGAGTTATGCTGTGTGAAGCATCGGCCTCCCCCCAAGTCGTCTGTATACCAGCCGCCCTCTAGAATCCAATAGCGACCAAACATTTCAAGACCACTGCAAAACTGCAGCTCTAGGGAAGCCAGGCTAGGCATGAATGGCATTGTAGTAGAAGCGTGGGGTGGGGGTCGGAAATGACATTCCACAAAGCGGAACGACATGAGACAAGTGGTGGATTCAAAACAGGAGAGGCTAGGATATGGATGGAGGAAGCGCCATTCTGAAAGGTGGACAGACTGTAGCCTCAACCCCTTGAACACATCCATAATCTTGGGCGACAGGTGAAAAGTATGGGTGCCGCTTCCACAAGGAAACAGCCCCAGACAATCCAAACGACTGAGCAGTGGGAGGAAAGTGATAACCATTGCTTCAATGGCTTTCCAGGAATGGGGGGAGAACAGCGGGTAATCCCACAGAGAACGGAGCTCTGACTCCAAAGGCGGGACCCCCAGGTTCAGGGTGCAAACATATCCTCCAAGATGTGGTGATCTCTGGAGCAGATCATGGAAAGCCGGGAAGTTGTTGAAATTGGTGCCTAGGAGAGGTATTTCTACCAGGCCTAGGGCGGAGCCACCCTGCATGCCAACTCCGAGAGAGATTTCCCTGAAAGGATGGGATTGTGCGCAGTGTGACCAAGAGCGTGCGACTAGGGCACAGTGCATAAGGTCGCCAATGTCTGTAAGACAGTCTATGGTGGCGTCGACCAGGTCCTGTGGTATCTCAGGGATCATGGTGCGAGAAAAGATAGTCTTTGTTTCATCAGACACGGCGTCGGATTTAGGCGGACGGGAGAAGGTGTCAGCCAATTTTTACCGTTTCCTCCATCTCTCTCTACTCTCCCTTTTTTCTTTCAACTTTATGTGTTCTGGTACCACAGCAGAGGGCTTGGCCTGTGACTGTGAAGCATAAAATTCTCCTCAGGACCCCAGTGCACCATCGAAATGCCAGGAATGTGGTCATGGGAAGAGTCGTCATAGCCCTATAGCCTCCACTGCAGTCCAGGATACCAAGCAGGCAGTGCTTGATGCTTTTGCAGCCCATTCAGAGAAACCTGTATCCGACTGTCTTCCTCCTAAGGCTCACATCACAGATTTCGCTACTGCCAAAGACGACGCTTTGACAGGGTTTCGTGTGGCTTTAGACGCAGAAGGAGGTTCTAGTAAGCCGAAGGGTAAGAAGAAAGCGGTAAGTGGTGTTTTGATATACAGATCATCGAGACACTGACACTCTTGAATAAAAGGCCCCTCCAAAAGCCAAAGCAAGGTGTCGACCAAAGTGTCGAGCACGAACGGGACATTTTCTTGCCAGGTAGCCCTGCTGATGCAGGGAGTGAAGGTCAGTGACTGATAATATTACAAACTGCTGTTGGTCGATAAGCTTACTAGTCGCTTCCTAGAATTGTCAGCTGAATGGCTCGTCTAGAGCTCCCGGTCTAGTCGATATTGAGGGTCGTGATTTGCACAGCTGTATTGCTGCTGGTGTGACCATAAACCCTGGATGGACTCAAGAAGAATGTACCAACACTTTCAGTCGCCTCTTCCCTGCGGCTTTTGAGTTCCACTGCGACACTCAACCCTCATGGTTTGTCCTATCGAAAGAGTATAAGACACTGAAGATTGTCCCCAAGACCTCAGCAACTGGCACAGACCTTGCCAAGTATAAGATCCCCAAAACCGCCAATATAGGTGTCTGTCTGTTTATCGGTAAGCGCCCAATTGAATAACTGCCGTTGCCCATTCTCATTGTAATTAGCCCTGGGGAAAACGATTCCTGATGACGTTATACATCTTGGTATACGGGACCTGCAGTGGAGGACAACAGTTCTGTTGTCGCCAGCGATTTCATTCTATCTCTTTCTGATGAATCCCCGGATGAGTATATTTCGGATTTTAACCCAGTTATTGATCCGGATCCGATTGAAGCGCAGCGGCGATGCTGCAGCGTCGAGAGCCAATAGAATCCAAAAACTTGAGGTGTTGGTAGGAGCGAGAAAAAATATCATTCTGGCAAAGCCACAGAGCAAGCAGGAGGGCCGGTGGCGGGTATGAAAGCAAGGCACGATGGTGCGTGATGGGAACAAATTGATCACCCCGTTTCGAGTGGCTGTGGAGCGCCATCAATCGAGGCAGGTGGCGGGGCCAACGGTCGGCGCCCTAAAAATCAGGCGGAGCGCGTGGTGTCGTGCCGGGGCAGGGAGTGTCGGAGAAATAAAATTTGCCATATCAGATCTGAGACCGTCTGATCACCATATCAGTCCTGGTATGGTCACTGCAGGCACAATATCAGGTCTGATATTCAGCTATATCACCCAATATTGTCTCCCCCTCTACATTGTTTTTCCTTCCCTCCAAACTTCTTGTAGTCCGGGGGGTTTGAACATTGAACAGTCCCCCAATGTCTACTTTCGACTTGACTGGCTTTCAACAGCTCCATTTTCTGGGTTTCCCGAGCTGTGGAGCTCATTTGAAGCCTCAAATCCATGGCCCGAGCAAGGTACATAACTCAAGCGATGTCGCTCCAATTTGTTTTTACTCATGTATGCGTGCCTGCTCAACATGATTTGAGACGTCTACACTTACCGTTCAGTGACCTTGGCTTGTTAACTGATTCACCAACTTGTCTCTAATTAATTACTTACCTTACGGGTCTACAATTGAAAGGACTTCCCTTCAAATGACTTGAAGAGAAGTCCATAGCTTTTGCCGTTGAAGCAGAGTGACCTTATCAGGCAAAATATGGGGCAATATGCACCATCAGACTGATATTGACCACAAGGTCTGATATAGTCTGATATGACAAAATGGTACACTTCCAAAAAAAATATTGACCCCATTGGTCTGATGGCCTTGTATCACAATATATGGCAATATATTCTCAGATAAGTGAACAAAGATTTTTCTGACAAGTAGGGGAAATTGATGTATCAAACTTACCGCTGATTAGAGGCCGTGATATATCACGATGCTCCGATAATCAGAGGACTTCTGATATATCAAAGTGCCGCATACACCTGAAAATGTATTGCACATCGTCCAATCTGCCTCAGATTAGTTCTATCTGCCCCAATCAAAATTTATCTGGGCCCGCCATCTTGTATATCCTCATCATCGTCAGGGCAGTGTCATCGTCAAAATGTATTCTGCTAAATTTCCAACTCTGTTCTAATCTTACCTATTTTCCCATTGGGGTGGGTGGGGCCTCCTTAAAATAAAATTTGAAAAATTGGCGCATATATAGATCTTGGTGAGAAAATTATATTCAATCTATAAACTTTGGGTGTGCTCCCAATTGTTGACTTGCTATGAATATTTTGATTGCAACAGATTTTTTTTATGGGGCCTCGCCAGCCTGTGGCCCTGTTTTGATCAAAATGTCCATAGCAAATCAGAAGTTGGGATCACACCCATATAAGGGCAGCCTCAAGACCTGAGCACCAACTCAAGGATTCTGATGAGGGAGGATCCAAAGATAAATTAGTTACTAGTGTACAAGATAAATAGAACACACCTGATGAGTAAAGATCCAAAGAGAAAAGCTCTAAAGACCCACCCACACTATTCTAGACAGGAGGCTGTACTACTTGGAATGATCAACAGGGGAAAGATATAAGATGAAGGCTATACTACTTGGAATAATGGAATAATGACAGATGAAAGATAAACAGGTGAAGGATGGACAGATGACAGATGCACATGATTGATTTGCTATGGACATTTTGATCACAACAGGGCCACAGGCTGGCAAGGCCTCGTAAAAAAAATCTGTTGCAATCAAAACATCCATAGCAAGACAAAAATTGGGAGCGCACTCAAAGTTTATAGATTGAATATCATTTTCTCACCAAGATCTATATATGCGCCAATTTCAATTTTTATTTTAGGGAGGCTCCACCCACCCCGGTGGGAAAATAGGTAAAGAGAGGTTCGTTGAGGTTCGAACCTCCTCCGAACCTGAACCGAACCCTGTTGAACCCAACCCGAGGTTCGGTTCTGGCTTTGCCAAAACCACCAAACCAGACCCTTGTTGAGGTTTGGGGTTCTGGAAAATTGGGTGAGAACCTAATCTAACCCAACCCTGGCAACACTACCATCGAGCCTTGTCTGAACGCTTGATAAATAGACACTGAGCTGACAGCGCCGATCGATAATAAATGATCTTGTCAAATACTCTCCGAGTCACTCGGGGCCTGCATCTAAAACAGAGCCAGCTTGGTGCGACGCCTCTCTCCTGAGAAAGGCTCCGAGATTGAACCGAGTCTCAATTCTTTCCGTTGTAAGTTGTCTGTCTGACTGGATGGGTGCCCTCATTTGCCTCTCACCCTCGATCCCTGAGGACCTGCATGGGACCGGTCCGAACTTCCCAAAATCCCTGGGTCCTGGCAGACGTATGATGATTCTGTTTTATTAGTCATAAATGCGTTTCCACGCCAGCTACATCGACTCAACACCCTTGAGGGAGCTCCCTTGATGTAAAACCAATTCCCTGGACACTTACAGATGAACTTCGACAATGCGCGGCTTCGATGTTCAAGTCTGGCACCTGAATCTCCTATTCTTCTCTGCCTCAACTGACGCGGAGGGATGGCAGGCTGACACAAAGTTGACCAGTGGGAATGACTGGCAGATGGGCGGAAGATCATTGAGCGTGGGTGATTTTCACCTTTTTGTATAAGCGATCGCTTTCCTAGGATACGGTGACATACGGCTTCTTAGCGCTAGTGGAGGCAGAAAACTTGCAGACAAATGGCAGATAGTTGAGCTGCGTGGGGGAGTTCAAATTTTCGGGAAGGCGATTGGGTTATAAGAGGCACGAGTTGTGGAGGAGACTCAGAGATTCCCCCTCTTCAACTACCCAATGATTGGCTTCAAAAGCATCGGGACAATGGCTGCTTGGGTCCTCGTGGTCAACACCGGCCCAGTCAACGAGTCAGCACCCGAAATTTACCCTGTCCCGTTCGCAGTCTACCCAGGGTGGGATATGCTGAGTCCCAATGTGGGTACATGTACCCATATCTTTTGGTGCACTCTGTGGATATATCTGATCACTCGCTCGACGAATATATCTCGTCGCTCAAACCTTTGGCATCACTAAGTCCATTGTATGCAGTCGTGCAGCATAGGTACGTGTTTTCATCAAAAGAAATTGACTGTCGATTAGAATTCGATACTGAAATAATGCTTAATTTCATCTGGAAGGCATTGGCTGTGTAGGATATGTTTACGCACCATACGGGCTACCGGGCAGCCTCCCCGAAGCCTGCGTTTTCAAGAGCTCCATCGATATTGCGGCCTTCAGCGCTGATGCTGACCGAGATACCAGCGCTGGGCTCATGGGGCGTGCGAAACGTGGTGTTGTGACGCCGGATCTTCAACTTACGAATATAATTCAGCTTCCAGCCAGGTAAATAATTGTCCTGTCCCGATGCCATCGCTTGCAGTCGCAGGTAAAAGGCGGAGGAAGGAAGAGTTGGCAAGGATCAAAGGAGACGCGCTGTTTATGTGACGATTTCTCACTACGAAGCCATGGGGACACAAACGTATAACAAACGAGGTACGAGTTGAATATGTTATAGCGTCTGTTTATAAGAGACTAACACAAATGTGCGATCCGTAGCGGGAACTCGATCTGAATTGAGTGTTTGCTGGTGGGGTGACAATTCACGAGACTGGTTCCACTGCTGTATCGTCTGAATCAAGGTTTGTTTGACAGATCACAGTTGTTGCGTAGTTAAGCCCATGGTCCATCATGGGTTCAGTTCCAGCTGGGCAATATGGGAAGGTTGGATGAACAAATGGAATTAGGCATAGAGGAAACAAAGAGAAAGCGGAAAGGAGTAGACATATGGGGCAACAGCACAGGATTTCTACCATCTCGTTAAAGAACGAATAATATTTGTATTCAACCAAACTTAGAAGATTAAATCTGATAAAACTGAATCATAAAAAGTGCCTGCAGCCGGATTTGGACAAGTAACATTATGATAATGCTCATGGAAAAGTGTAGTCAAGGCGCAGGGTACTGCCACTAGAGGCTCATACTCAACACAAAGCAAGGATGATTTAATCTTCGCAAAAATTCAATCTAGAGTTCCTGAATTTTGCATTTTTGACAGCTACACAGTTACAGTACACATACTCAAACAGATCGCCCAAACATTCATTTCAATCAGTCTCGCTTCGCAATGATAACAATGCTGTCTGTACCCCAAACATCTCCCTCATCTAGCTTCTCCCGCTCAAATTTGAAGCGCCCGGCAATGTCATTGAATGGGGATTCTTGCTTAATCAAATGCGAGTTGAGGCGTTTGGTCGAGACAACGAGCTTCAAGAACCCTGCGTCCTCTTTCTTCCCATCCGGAAGGATGAACTGAAACGCTCCGACATTAGGACCATAGCCGAACGCACATTCCTTCCTATGGGGTGGAGTGGGGCCGAGCGGTGTCTGCATATGGGGATCGGTCCAGTCCTAAGTTGTGAAATCAATGCACCTCTTCCGACCCCAGGTTGCACAAAATAGCACTTACTTGGATGGAAAAATTGTCGGCATCGAAGTAGAAAAGGTACGCATAGAGGATATACTGCGACTGGTTGTAGACCGTGATTCCATATCTCACCCCCTCCTGCACATGCGCCACCTTCGCTTTGATGAGATTTTCTCCGACACGCATGCGTCCCTTAAAAAGTTCCCCTTCAAGGACGTGCATCTCGAATGTGACACCTTCAATCGGGGTCCCGCCATGGTGCACATTGAGAAAGTAGTTGAAGTGCGCGACTACGTCAATGGCGTCGGCTAGTAGGATGCCAGGCTTCAAAGAAAGTGCAGTACCACCGGGGATAAATTCCTGGAGGGTGCCCGAGAGCCAGGTAACAACAAAGCTCCCTGGAATCGATTGGCTTAGCTCGATGTGAGCAGTTTCCCTGTTAGTTTTGATGAATCTCCGATTCGTGGTCTCGCCAATGACATTATCGGTGGTGGAGTCGAGGAAGACCCTCAGCACCATCTGATCATTATTCCAGCTCGACACCTTTGCCTTTGCTTCGCCAGGTATGAATTGCGCGATGGGGTGAGTATTCTTGCTCTTGGCCTCCAGATCGGAATAGTCGAGCTCAACCTTGTGGACACGGAAGTATCCTACTGTGCTGTTCGTGGTGCATTCCACGCGGAACTCAGTTTCCATCACCACACCCTCGACGCTCCCAACCGCGACACGAATGCATCCCGGGCTAGCGCCTTTGATGATGGGCCACGATGAGCCCGGTCTGTGAGGGTACGTTCCGTTGAACAGCAGGCGATCTTTGTGCTCGCCTTCGACTTGCGGCTCCTGGAACGTCCACCTGTCAACACGATCGATTATATCGCGGTACGTTGTTGTCTCGAGATTAGCCTTCTTTAGGTTGCGTTCGAGACTCTCCGAGAAGCGACCACGGACTCGGGATTCGCCAGTGCTCCAGGTTTCGTGTGCCCGTTGGGAATCCCTACATGCAGCGAGGAGAACGTGGGACCCCATACGCCTGTGCTTGAAGCCGGTCGGAATTTCTTCGTTCATAGCGCGGAAGGGGAAAGACTTCCCATCGAAGAGCAGCGCATGGTCAAGTTCCGCAGGAATTGAGGCAACTGACGAGCAGTATCGGGCAGTAGATTTTTCACGGCTAACCCCTCCAGAGTGGCACGAGTCAAAAATGGCGGTCTATGAACATTGGTGGACGAATGAGAGGATACATATGGATATATACGTACAATATTGTTTCCTTTCTTTTCCGCCAATTTCCGAAACAGGTGGTTGACGGTGTAGTGTGGAATGCCATGGGATAGTCCTTCTTGCTCCACGCTGTCATCGGCCATCTGGTCGTACGGGCAGATTGTCTCTGCGATGCCTCTTGGGGCGAACATATTTTCACAAGTCTTGGGATCGCTACCGTGTCCTGCGAAGAAAACAATAATTGTGTCCCCCTGGGTTATGTCGCCGCCAGAAGCGATGTTGCGGATGCGGTCGTTGTTAATCAGGTGTGTATTGAATGCCTTGAGAATGTCTTCGCGCTGAGCTGCTGCATTGGTCAAAAGCTTGATATGCTCCGGGGAATCCAGAACATTCAAGGAATCCGTTAAATAGTTCTTGAAAGCGTTGGCGTCATTGACACAGCCCCCCAAGTTCAGAATACGGGGGCTTGAATACTACAGATATGTTATTTCGCGAGGAGAGCGATATCACGCTAATGACACACCTCGTCTATGCCAATTATGAGTGCGAAGACTCCGCATTCAGTGGATGCAGAATTGATGTTCATTGCGCTGAAATTTTAAGTGGACAACGACAGGCGGATACAAGGGCACCACAGAGCTGAACTGTTTATATTATCTACGGCTTCCAGATGAGAACGCCCAGGAATAGAAGGAATTGCTGTGGAGAAGCTGTCTTACAGAAATGATAAATGATGCATGTCGGAGTAAAGTCTATTTTGAGGGACACTCTTGTCCGGTTGCTGTAGCGCCGTTCTCATTGAACCTCGCTCCCTCCGCGCTATTCTCGCTCTTTGGCTGTTGTGCAATTCAACAGTCACCGCTTCCGGATATCCTCAAGTTGAGACACAAGGAAAAATTTAGATTGGATCCGTGAGCGGTAGACTTCGAGTCAATTGCTGCGGAGAATCTACTAGAAGCTGTCTTCAAGCTGTCCTGCGGAAATGATAAATGATGCACGCGGGGCCCGGGGAAACCCTGCTTTGAGGGACAAGATCCGCCGCCGCTTCGCTCTGGCAACTCATTCGGGGTGAAAAAAAAAACAATCAATTCGGACAACGTAAGAAGAAAAACGCGCAAAAAGAATCAAGTAAAGACTGGTAGTAAAGTACTTCGTGCTCGAGAGAGTGAATGTAATTAGGGAATGGAATCGGGGATCAAGAAAACAGGTCAGATGAACAAACTGATGACCAGACCGTGTGAGCGGAAGGAACCAATGGCCTTGCACTAAGCCCACTATCACCACCGGTCGAGCCACGATGCGTTGAGGTACACGAGGCATGGAGCTATACGTGATATTGGCTTCATGCTGTCAGGCGGGGTCTGAACGCCGCCACAGAACAATTTGTTCGTTGGATATCAAACAGACACTTGCAGACACCCAAAGAAATTGGGTCAAGTCCTGCTCCCCCAACCAGTGAGCCAGACCCTCTCCGAGAACGCAAAACCCGCAGTACTGCTTGTCATTGCGCAGGCATTCCTCTTCGTTGACTCCACGAGTCTCGCCAATGGAAATCTCCGACCGCCTCTCGCCTGCCCCTGATCCCTTCTCTTCATCACCATATCATCCGCCGTCCTTTCTCCCCCTCTTCATTCCCCTTCGCACCCTTTACCTACCGCCCCCAATTCAGTGGCTCTATGGCCGACTTCACCGCCGGCCCACGTCCCGCATCTTTTTCGACAGAAATGCAAGTGACCGAAGATATGGACGTGGGACCTGGAAAGGCCCGAGCAAGCGATGTGGGGTGTGGGTTTATGCGGGGAGAGTGAGGTGAGTCTTCTGATCTTGCATTTTGCTTTTCCACGATCCACTGTTCCTTGTGTTTACTGTCGTTACAAGCGTTTTTTGATTTGTTTCATCCTTTCACCGTAGTTATCCAAATCTCCGACAATTACCGACGCGACGCGCCTGAGAATGTGCTGGGATTAATACGCACAACGCATCAATCAATCCATCATCTCTCCGCCAACCACCATCTCCGACGCTGAAGAACCTAGCCCCATGTACGCGCTATTTTATCTCATCTCTTCCTTTCGCCAACGACTCGCAGCTTTCTCGCCGGCTCGCCTACGGCGCATGGACGACCAGGATGGAAATCATCGAATCAGAAAACCGATATTGCGCAAAACAGAGAAAATTCAAAGGAGGTTGGCGGCGCCTAGGACGGTGGTCAGGGAGCGCTGAGAACAGGGCAGGCGGTAATTCGTTAGGTTAGCTTCGTCCATCTTGGACTCAATTCCGATATCGAGCGCGTATTGACGACAAGGCGCACAGACACCCCTAGGCCTGGCACGGCTGCTCGGTGCAGACAACGACAGTTAAGCTCTTTTTTTTTTCCCCATCAACTGCCGTTCCGACAACATTCGACAGCTTGCTAGTGTCCCCAACCTCCCCGACACCGATCGAGGTCGAGGTCTAGGATCTGGTGGGCGTTGTTCCTTGATTATTTGCTTATTTGTTTTTGTTCGTCGGGGGAGAAGTGCCTAGTGATGGAAAAGTTCGGTTCAGACAATCGGTTCAGACCTGAACCGAACCGAACTGAACGCCAAGTTCGGGGTTCAGGTTCGATGAATTACCGAACCTGAACCTCACTGGCAGTTCAGGTTCAGGGAAATCCAAGATTTTGCTGAACGCGTTCGAACGCCGAACCCGGGCCGGGTGGTGGGAAATGTTGCGGCAATCTCCGACTTCACCCCCCCAGCCAAGACCCCAGCGCCGTGTCGAGCATTCTAGCTACATACCCCCATCGACACCAGCGGCGACTTGGCTCACCTGGCGTACCCCTTTGCTGTCCCGCCACCCAGGCCCGCCGTCAATTGTCTACTTCTCCGTCCCATTTCATGAACAGTGGCGCCATAGGACCCAGGCTTTGTGAACTCCAAGTGAGCTCTGTCAACAATTTTGTCTGTCTGTAAAGCTCCAGTTTGTTATAATTAAGGTGCATTTACTTCAGATCTGGGTCGACGATCTCGCCTTTCTTCATGTATAACATTGAACTCAAGCTCTGCACTAAATTCACTTCCTTTCACATGCCTCACTGGCGCGCCCCAAAATCAAATTGCGGTCTGTGCGGTGCCTCCGCAATGCGATTTTTCTACAACATTGACACCAAAACTATACCTAAAGCCTCCACCTCTTTCAATAGAATTTTCTTTTGGTACGCAGTCAAGGAGGTTCGGTTCGGCGTTCGAACTTGCTCGAACGCCGAATCGAACGCACTGAACCCCGAACGCGAGGTTCAGGTTCAGGTTCGAAAATTCTTTGAACCGAACCCGAGGTTCAGGTTCAGCGTTCGGGAAAAAGTACCGTGGACCTGAACCGAACCGAACTTTTCCATCACTAGAGAATACGGAATACGGTGGTGCGCTTGACTGTGGCGTAGGAATCTGTATGTGTTGGCATTCGGTGGCATAGAGGAGAGCATGCTGTCCCGTGCGGTATGGCGACGAGTCGCATGCGGTGCGGATGTGTCTTTCTTGACCCGCGTACGGGCGCGTGTTTGGCTTGAGGCGCATGCGGCGACACGTGGATTCAAGACGCGAGGGGGCTTCTAATCTCCACCCATTTTGTCTTCGCAATGGAGCGGAGACTGGCGTGGAGGCATGGCCATCCATGCACCATACTTCACGCGGTGTTTGTGGAACCCAGTCTTTCCTCTGCCCGTGCCTGGACGTACAGCCCCGCTGAGAGCAGGCAGCTTGGTGCGCCGTGGCAGCCCGCGGTCGCTTTTGCGCGACGCTGTCGGCTGTGTGGATGCTTTTCGTGTGTCCGCGTTTTTCTTTGCACAATGATGCATGGGCCTGACTCATCTTAACTGCTTCTCTTGCAAATGATACCACGCCTTTCTTGTGTGGCTCTCCAACAATTAGATAGCGGGGACGATTTTGTGCTCGGAAGGAGTACGTGCCTTAGAGCAAGGGCCGTCAAGGAAGGAGGACCACGAGTTCCCGCGCCTCGGCGTACTCTGTGCCCTTTCCTTTGCCTCTTTCTACCTCTACATCCGCCCTCTTCAGCTCCATCTCTGTCCCACATCTTGCCTTCTATTTCTGCGTCCTTCCATCCCCACTCTCCCCCACCGCTCGTGATTGCGATACTGATGCACAACACATCCAGAAACCCACAAATCCGTCCTCCGTCGACCGCCGCGGCGAATCCTGTATGACTCGAGTAAGTAAGCGACGTACGCGACTTCCACGCTCCGCAATCCTTTTTTCCCCCCCATTTACACCGAACCCTGCTCCTTCTTCATCTTCCTTTGAGCCAAGTTACCACGCCAACGCATGCCATTTGGTGTGCCGAGCGGTCAGACGGACATATCTCAAATCGTGCATTGTACAAGCGTCTACTTCTAACCCTGCAAAATCGACTCCTTCCACTACGGATCGTATTGCAGGGTGTTACCATTTCCGTCGAGGACTACACCCTACTCTGGCAATGGATACCTTCAGCTGGGAGTATCCCCTCATTAAAAAGGTTCGCTGTGGAGCTGTTTATCTTCCGCTTCTTTCGGCGCTGGATTGTGTTTGTGTGTTGACAGGGCACGACGCCGCTAAGACCCTGGCGGAGAAGGGCGTCTTCGAGCCGAGCCTAAACATACTGTCCCTGTTCGTCTTTATAGAATTGAGCAGCCTGCAGTGTGTTTCCTAGGCCCACCTTTTGCCTTTGGTTTTGGTGTGTTAAATGCTCAACAGGCTGCCGACCCTGCTGCCGAAGCACTGGGTCGCGAATTCACTCGATATCGTGTGCGTATCTCGCGTGGTACGGAATGTAGTCAAATTTAATCCAATTTATTCAGCGTCGATTTTGTCCTCACGGTCGTCCGCGTGTTCTTCAACTACGCCGGGCAGTTCTTTTTCAAGTGCGGCTCACTTTCCTATTATTGCATCTGTCCCTACCTTTTTCTTGAGGACATACCAGATGCAGCATTACGACACACCTTACATTCGACACACCGGAATCAGAAGCAATACACCTGGAGAGTTCGACACACTTCCTACAGAGGACGGTGTGTTGAGAATGCGCCCGGCTACCATTGATCGGAGCTGCAAACATGGGCCAAACTGCCAAATATTTGTCCCGCCTCTTTCCTTCTCCCATCATCCACCGCTCTGCCGCCCCCGCTGAAAACATTCCCACCCTCGTTCCATAACACCGCCGTACAGCGGGCGCCTTGGACCCTTACCAGTGGCTGGACCAGAGAGGCCATTTCCAAGGGAGGGGGAGGTCAAGGAGGATGGCCAAAGTGCGTGTTCACACCTCTTGCGAATGAAATTCGCTGCTCACCCTCGTCTTGTTAGCGCAAAATTCCGTTCGCAGTCGAGAGAACGGCAAGCGCTAGATATCCAGGGATCACGTCTGTTGGTTATAACGTCGTGAGGCTAGTACCCGCCTCACGCTAACTGTTTTATACATTTTACTGTCCATTCTAGCTTTCAACCTTGCTCCAACCCACTCCAACCCAGCTCCGCACTCTCCACATCCGCAGTTCCGCAGTCGCGCGCCGCGCTTGTAACCCGAACACCGTACCCGAACGGCAAATTCTTACACGTCTGGCCTCGTTGCTCGTGCCTGCGCAGTGCATGGTAAATGTGAGTACAAGTCCCCGCCCCGCTTGCCGATTCGATCTTGCACACTCCGTGCCCGCCGCCCCAAGATCCTCCACGTACCTTGTTCCCTTACTCGCGCTGCTCAAACATATTGCATGCAGCCTTGGGCAGATGCGGCAGAATGCACGCACGGCGCACTCCAAGTGCACACGATGTCCGCGGGGAAGGCAGGCAGACACACTGACATGCTGACACGCTAATGCCCACGTCCGCGCCGGGACGCAGGTGCGCGTGTTGGCGAGGCGGTGGTGCAGCCATTGAACTACGTAATACAACTATTGTAGGTACATTGCTACAATGCAATTGATTTAGACCCACTAAGTACGCGATTTATGACGGGATCAAGGTGACGGAATAATAGTTCGGTCCATTAGAGTTCGCGAGTTCTCTATTTGCCTCTTGAAGAATGAATTTCTTGCATTCAATAATAATGACGTGTTCACTAAATTAATGTTTGTCGCCCTTACATTTGCCGCCTAGGTGTGCCGAACTTGGTGTGTCGTACTTTGCCACGGTGTGTCGAATATTGCCGTAATGTGTCGTATCTGTATGGTTGTAATAGTGCACCATAATTATTTGGTACGCACCTTGAGTGCTTTTTCACCTTTTTTTCCCCCGCTCAACGATTTCACCACCAATATTCACCACCTCATGCAACTGGTATAAAAAATTCACACCTTAATTGTTGACAGCACAATCAGTAACTGCCATAAATTCTGGAAAAATTCACACCTTGATACAGCATGGAAAAAAATACACCACCTTCCAACTAAGAAAAAGTTACACAGGCTTCACGCTGAATTTTTTTGCACACCCTCCAGCCTCGCCTCAAAAAGTCACTGGTAAGATTCTCACCTCAAAGATGCTCAGCACCGGAGCCCCACTGTGTGCTGCAAATAATCCGGTGCGTGGAGATCACGCTAGCCTGCAGAAAATAGCGAGTCACTGCGGAAAGTAAAGAACCTTAGGCACTGGAGTACCCCAAAAGCACTCAGAAGTAGTGCCCAAGTTTAGCGGAATCAAATGCATCTATGCTTCGCAGACTATCTGAATTGGAGGCCTACGCACGGAATAAAAGTGAGCTTTCAAAGCAAAGCCATGAAAACACTTGACCTTAGCGATTTGTCCCGAAATTCAAAACTCCCGTTCTTGATGTTTCGTCAAGAAACCATGTTCGAATGTCAGCAAATTCAAGGTGAAAGATCAGGAATTTCACAACTTCAAGTCGTGAAAGACATACAGAAATTCGTGATCTTCTGTCCGCCTAGTGGTGTCTTCTGGACCACTCTGCTCTTTGTAATTTACAAATGTGTCCATGAACTCTTCAACTGTTTGTGCCCCGCCGCTTGCCGGCCTCTTACCATCATTCAAATCGACATGGGGTGTGACACGTGACCCATTTTACCTATTCAACATTTTGGCAGCTGCCGAATTTTTGCGTGACACCTCGAAAATTTCGGCATTTGAACTGAAATTTTTTGTCTTCTTTGCCTTTTTTTTTTTTTTTTTTAGGCAATTTGGGGCCTGTGTGACCACTTGGAGGTTCGACAGAGGGCCGAGTGATGCGTGACCTCGACCAAAGTTCGTGATCGACAGGGGGGTGCGTGATGCGTGACTGCTGATTTGAATGAAATTGTCCAGTACAGAATGGCTGTCTAATGTAGTAAGGGCATTTGTTGGGTAAATCAAAAGGAATCGAAATTACTAGATATATAACAAAGATAGACAAAGAAAAAAGGGTGGCCACAGAGAGGCTGTCATAGGGGTGCCCAGAGTTTAACCTCCCGGGCGTACATACTGACATGGTGGTACTTCGGAAATTGTTTATTTTACTCCCATTCACGCAAATGATGAGGACTCCCCGGGTATATGTATCCTGGCAAAATGAATACTTCTGGTCTGCGCTGTGCTCGATCCATCAAATTCTGTATTGGGATCCGCGGCCGAATGCAAGTTGAGCATCAGTCGAGAGACCATGACGACCGATAACCTGTAAGGAGGAGTTCAGGCGTTTTCAGAGGTACAATCGGCGCAAAGCAGCACCCACATCGCGCTGAACCAGGAGAGACTTCCAGAGGTGCGTATCTGGTTTGGTTCGAGTTTATTGTATATCATATTGGAGCATAATAGAGACTGACATCACCAAACTACATGGGTGCGGGGCCCGAAATATCAGTAGAATCCTGAATGGGTTCAATTAACGCACATATTGAATTAAGATGTTTGCAAGATTGGCAAGTGTGATTATCCTGAGATTGTTTTTTACATGGATTTCCTGACAATTATTTTGGCAGTCTTGTCTCTCACCCGAAATACATAGCGCCTTGATGTTCAGTTCATTATCGGAAACAGAGAACGGGAGTGATCGCAGCTCACCATCTCGTATCAAGACTTGCCAAAGAGATCCAGACAGCGTGGGCCCCCTCAGCTGTTGGAATCCCCGGTACAGAGTGAGTCCCAAAATGATGAGGTCCAGTCCAAGTCTAAGAAGAGCCTTTGAGTCGGCTGAAGGAGGACCAAGTTGCTCATACAGTGCCTCCCATACTACCGCGGTGCCTGGACAACATTGAGGTGGGAAAGAAAGAGCCAATGTGGTTGACTCACGCAGATAACTGATATAGCCACGGTGAGAGTCATGCTTGGCTTGCCTGTAGGGGAGAACTCACCGAACCCTCGGTTGTGCAGTATCGCATATCGCAAGAGTGATGTGGACGTTAGGTACGTTCACATTTGAAGAAACTGACCACTGATCCAACTCAAATTGGCATTTGTCGTGAGCAATGCAAAATAAAGGTCGCCTACCACAGCTATCCCAACTAACAACAAACAAGCCGAGATCCAGAAAGCTAGCATGGGTTTGTTGCGACTATACATTGCGTAGACACGAAGCATTAGGGTCCCTGTAGGTTAATGAGTGCAGCTCAAGTTGATTGAAGGACGTTGTCCTAAAAGTTTTCGGACATACATGCAACTGCGAACTCTAAGGCCACAACCAGAAGCCCATGCACTGTGTCCAATCGGTTGCACCTATCGATGTGTACATGAACCCGGAATTTTGCATTTAAGGAGGAAGGAAGTACGTCTGCATTATGAGGAAATTAGGAGGAACTGTTGAATCGACTAAACAACGCACCTCGGGAGAAAAGTTTCCAAACAAGAGAAAAGCCTCCGCGATGTTACCAAGAATTGCAGAATAGCGTATGAGGAGAAACCAGGCAGATCCGAGCTCGTTTCCGCGGACCCAGATGTACATGACCTCGGAGCTCAGAGTGAGCAAATAGTCGTAGATGAATACTGCTGTAAGAACGTGAATCTTGGGGATCTCATCTGTTTTGTAACAATCTCACTGAATCCAGCAAGCGAGACAGAGATCCTCAGGCGTCTGCTCATTCATTAAATACGTGCATTCAGGTCTTCCGATACGCACTGATCCTGTGCAAATACAACATCGTCTAGAGTATCCATCGGAGGTAGTGGAAGAGGGGAGGAGGAAGAATGATCAGACGAACGATTCGGCATCTACTTATTTCCGCATCCCCTCTGATTTTGATAACTACCTTGGATACTGGCTATTTTAGAATGCACACAAAGTGTTAACGATCTGGCGGGCGTCCGGGAGAGCTCGAGCTTTTATTTGTTCATCACCCGCTTTGATGCATAGAAGAGCAGTAGGGGTTTCTGATGGTTTGTTAGCGTGATTAATTTGATATCTACTCAAACATATATTGCACAAGCGCTACTTATGAGAATGTTTTTTGGTTCTAAAAGTGTCAAAGCAATAGTTTTTCCAAACAAAGGGCGGTCGCCTTCACGCCTGGCTCACACGTTTTTAAGGAGGATTATGGAGGGTTTGTTGTATAGTGTATCTCGCTCTTTATAACATGATGCATGTCCGTCTATCCAAAGCTTTTTAAACTCTACATGGTCAGCTTGCTAAAAGAGACAGCCGCTGCAAAAAAATTGCCTTACGGCTAGAGACTTCCTTGAGCGCGCTCTTGTAGACGTTCGAGGACATCAACCGACACATCAGTGCAGAGCTAGCGAGCTTATTGCTGCTTAATGGACTGTGGGCGGAGCATGGAGGCAGTGTCCGCAGTTTAATTGACACTGTTTGACAGACAGCAGGCATGTGTACTGGGGTTTCCCACAAGGGGGAACTGGCATTAAAATTTCGTACGTGAGGTAGAGAGGAAGAAAGAAAGATAAACTCGGAGGGAAACAAACATTTACAATCGGATTCAGGGTGTTTGCTAAATCTGAAGACGCGATGAGGGCGTGAAGGAAAGAGATCTTGCCCAAAGCTGTTGATCTTATAGGTCAAAAATAACGCCCAAATCCCTGGATCGAACGTAATTCTGATGCAAGGGCTAGCTTCCGGACCTCAGAAATGGAATTGGAAATGGGATAGACATACGGGAGCTGCCGGAGAGTGGGAGAAAAAGAAGGATGTGAACATGCGCACATAAAATCACCACATCTGCTTAAGATACGAGCAATAGAGGGTGCGTGACACGTGACAAACGATATGAATGAAAATTTACGGTATCATGATGATCAAGTCTTCGCTGTGTTTTGGTCTTTTTGTCTCGATCTATCTCTGCAGCTACGCCGGAGGTGCACATTTCATCACGCAGTCTTTTTCTGACGTGGAATCTCGGATAGTCGGCTTTCACCTATGTTGGATCGAAACTCAGCCTTGTAAATTGTCCTAGCTGATGTGTTTATTTCAGGACCTTCTGTACAGCCAATGTCGGAACCAAAAGCGTGGACAAAAAATTTCTGTTTTGAGATGTTTCCAAAGAATTCTTGATATCTCAGTCAGTTCTTCCCCAATTCACATGAAAACTGAATAGATATACTCGGCTAATTCATTCGCAATTCTTGATAGAAAAGAATTTATGGAAATCTTATGTATTAGGTAATTTCTGCTTTGTGGCTGCTTTTCCACCGAACACTGTCTAGGATCGCCACAACATGTCCCAGTGACCTAGGATTTTGGGAGGCACAACATGCATACCTGATGGAACATGTGATAGAGCTAGAAGTGGGGATAATTTAGTTACAGTTACTCTAGCTCCATGGCATTCAGAGATATTGCCAGGATCATATTTGTCTAGACATTTCAGATAGTTGTGGCTCTATCACATGTTTCAGAATGTATATATGTTGTCCCTCCTAAAATACTGGGCCACTTGGCCATGCTCTGGCCATGCTAGACGGTATTCGGCGCAAAAACAGCCTGAAATCACAAAATACCTAATACATAATATTTTCACAAATTTGTCTCTATCACTAATTGCGCATGAATGAGCAGAGTGGATCTATTCAGTTTTTATGTGAATTGGTGAAGAGCTGACTGAGATACAATCAAAGCTGTCTTAACCCATACCCCCCGGTGGACGGCCAAAAGTATGGGTTATGGGTTTCAGGAGAGGCTCAAAAATAAATGTCGAAAAAAATCAAATAAATTCGGAAAGAATTCTAGTTGACTGCCGCAGTAAAGCAATCAGTAATGGAGGTCGAAACAAGCGATTTTGAATGTTCCAACTGGGTCTCATGTCCAAATGTGGCCAAACACATTTCAAGTTTTCGGGCAAATACACCATCAACATCGGCGAGATATTTGCGCAAGGTTGAAACCACCTGCAAGGCTTCTTTTCAGGACGGTTTCGGCTTGGGGGTAGGATCATCGAGGCCATCATTACCACCATTGATCTCCTGGTTTTCGCGGTCCACACGCATTTTCTGTACAAGCTCGTGGATCTCCTCATCTGTCGCATCCTCCTGAACCTGCTCCTCGGGCATCTCCACCAGGGCTGAATTAAGCCGGTTCCCAGGCTGAAGCACGCCACGGGCCTCGAGTTGATTCAGGGCATCAAACAAGCCAGTTCCGCGGCATTCTTGTCTTCAACATCAGACATGATAGTGGCGATGAAGGAAGATGTGGGGAGAATGCCGGACTTTTGCCAACAGTTGGCAATGGTCTGGGGGGAAACACCATCCCATGCAAGATCCGCTGATAAGCCAGTAATTGGGCCATAGTTAGATACACGTAATTTTGCGTGTTTCTGACTGTGCCCATTGCTGAAACTGTTGTTTCTATGCAACAGTACTGGTTCCTGGTAGCTGTTGGGCGAACCACAGAGAAACGGGTGGGCGTTCTAAGTAATTAGAAATGCCCATTGGCAAGTCTTACCCTGAAAAACCATAAGGGAAACATGTAGCCAATAAACGAGTCAAGGAACTTTGTTCAACTTGCTTCCAATATCCACTTAAGCAACGGAAACAGGTCAAAGGAACAGGAATTGGGCAATGTGTTGTGTTGTGTTGAGACACTAAGACGACGCGTTGGGTCACGAGTGTTTCAGTTGCTAGAGTTGCCGGTTTCCATCGGATGCGGATACACCGAAACAGGTGGTCGGCTATTCCGAGGATCTAGATCAGAACTCTAAAGGTTTTCTAAGGCTCTTTCTCAAGAACCCTTTCTGGGAAACACCACAGAAATGGGTATCTCCGAGACCTACAAAGGAGTATTATCAAGTTCTGCACTTGTAACAGAGCGGAGAGCAGCATTGAAGCAGAAACAGGTCGAATGAGTGCAGTGCCGATCTATCGGTGATTGACACACCCTCTGAATAATCCAGGGGTGCTGCTGATGGGTTCCTACCTCATAATTGGCAAGGGAACATGGCATGCTCGCAGTGGGGAACCAATGGGAGGCAATGCTTGGAAGAACAACTGACGGAAATGCGGTTAAAGAGGCGGATAAACGGACTTTTGACTCATTGGGATTGTGTTTTGGGCTTTGTAATTGTGTCTTGGTGGTTTTATAAGTACCCAAGGGTGTTTCTACGATGGACACAGCATCATCCCCAGAACTAGTAGGCTATATACTTGCGCATTGGGTTGATCTGGGATCCTAGGCGAATGCACTCTCATAGAGTAGCATTATTAGTCGAAATCTTATTTGTTTCTGAATCATATATTATTCTGGGAACGCACTTGGGCTCTGCCTGGAAACTGTTAAGAACTCTGTGAATCTGTTTGAACTGGGACTCTGTTGAAAGAACATTATTGTTGTTGTTTGCAGAGCGGGTTTCAGAAAGTACCGTCTAGGGAAAACTTTGGAAACGTGACTGCTGTGCACTGCTCAGAAAGTACTTTGAGGGAAAGCTCTGTGAACACTCTTGGCCTATATACTAGGGGCCCTACTCAAGTCTACAGGACTACTTTAAACATGTTTCTCTGTCGCTTGGATACACACATACACACACACGCTGCGAAGCTATAAATCTATCTTGCTTGGAAACTATGTTTCCACTGTGTCTAGAAACAAGCTACTCAGCTTGCTCATCGTCTCCTTGAGATAGGAAACCTCTCCCTACAACCTTTACAAGGCCCTGTACTAGGGGCTGTAACTCGTCGGGATCTCTGGAAACATGCAGATATTGCCGTTTGACTTGTTTTTTGGTTGTTGGAACAGTCTCTGGACGTTTCTGTGCCGATCACAAGTCAAGTGGGGTTATTTGTGTGTTTCTTATATAGGTTCTGAGCACATCAATCACTACCAAGCGCATGGCTTCGAGTTGATTGATGTCATAAATGCTGGCCGGAGGGATGTCCTCGTCATAACGGTCAAGGGCACGCTGCATGAAAAAGCGCCAGTAATGAGCCTTGCAACATTGTATGGAGTGATTCCATTCAAACATAAGAACTCTGATTTATCCCTGACCGTAGAATATCAACGTACAACACAATTGTTATATGGCCAACTGCACTCGACGAACGGATAGTCGCTTTTCAAGAGAGGTGCTGGTGGTGTCTTCAGCTGACCGAACGGGCTGGGTCCAGGACCTGCACCACTGGCAGCAGCAACGGGGAGGCCAAATGGGTTCGATGTCGCAGCAATGAGAGAAGGCACTGCAGTGACGAGCTTGTGGTATGCCGACCTATATGGTATTGTAAATTCTGCCAACAATCGAAAGACGACATACTTTATCGCCAAGTACCCGGAGAAGGCAATTTTCCTTCTCGAGCTTGTGCACTCAAATATCGGCATTTTGGTGGAAGGGGCTCGAAGTCCGCTGGGAGGAAGGCAGCATCAGTGGCGACGCATGCGCAGGGCTGCTTGACCGATAATTCCACTGGTCAAAGGCAGTGTGAGGCTTGTGGATGTCACTGCCATACCCCAGCATTGAGCTGGTCTCGCCGCTGTACAGCAAAGAGCTCGCTGGACTGGATGCCCCTGACGCAAAATTGTCGTCCATGTTGCGTAGGAAGAGACAAAAAAAAGCTAAGTCACATCAGGTCGCGATTTTGGCCAATTTCCAAAGCTGTGACCTGCGCAGCGGCAGGACCACCGCTAGAGCTATTCTATGACATCCCAAGCAGCCCCAGCCCAAACCGACAGGGTATTGTGCTACTGTGTACAACATTGTGGAGGTCCCTCAGACGCCGGAAAACTATGTGCCTATTCCACTCGTAATCAGCATATACGTGAAGATACTGTCACATCTATCTCATCTCGATTCACTGGCACACTATTATCGGGGAGCAGCAGTAATGCAATTGCATCCAACAATACTTTCGGACACAATTTATATAGTGCACCCTCACGGAAACGGACACGGATATCTGCCAGTCCTACCCGCAGTCCGGAATCGGTACACTAGCTGTTTTCAAGTAACTATTCTTGTATTTATTCATTGAATCATATCAGCCTGGTGCACCGTATATTGACTTGGCGCAAGACGATTTCATCTTGCCTTCCCAATCACCTTTGCCTGAAACCAGTCTGCCCACCGTGCACCATGAAAGCGACCTACCGGGACTGTTACGAGTACTTTACGTAGTAAAGTGATCGTTCTTTTCATAATCGAGACCAGGTTTTTGAGTTCGCGAAACTTTATCAGTGCGTTTTGACGATGTAAAGAAATAGTGGCGGTGTTCATTAGCTTTTTGAAGTCTTTTTAAGCCCTCCATCTAATGAGTTTAGTGATAACGTAATCAATGGGGGTAGAGCTGGTTCGAATCTGCCGGTTCGAAGGGGCTTTTTTTCAAAAAAAAAAATTGTTTCGTATCTTTTGCCAGGCATTGCCTGAATAAATACAAGATGTGCCTTCGCTACGCTCCGGGTGGGACCGCGAGGACGGAATTGCGATTGCTCGAAAGTCAAGCCTGGTTTTAGGGGCATTTACCAAACTTCTGCATTATTTACAGTAAAATCGTGGCACCTTCAAGTCGAGTGACCCGTATCCAGAGGATATCGCTGAATGAATGGAGCTGCGTCGAAGTTTTTACACTGCGCCACATCGGAACTATCTCGGCGGCTTCAATTGCAAGTTTTGGAAATAAAATAACATAGGTATGCAACGGAGTATTACATTTATTTGGCCAACAGCCGCGTAGCATTAGAGTACATAGGGAGTGGACAGCCGCGAGGGGCCATTCATATAATTCAAAACAACATTTAAATTGTCTAGGCGACTCGCATTCATTATGAAATCTGTGGAACCGTGAACTCGATGAGAATCGAAGAAAAGCTGCAGACAAACATACTGAGTACCGGCGCAGGCCAAAGGGAGTTAAAGGTTTGGCACCGGGTTGCAGTGCCGCCCTGAAGCTGAAGAGAGATCATAGAAGGGCGAATCAGATTCAGATGGGGGCGAGGGGCGACTACACACCTGGATACGTCAGTTCAATGCTTGGAATTCACTTATATCGATTGGTTGGCGCTGACCTAACAGACGAATGTTGTGTATGAGTGATGGGGGGTATTTCGGGTCGGGTTCAGATGTCATATGGACGTGACACGGGCAAGCCAAGGAATCTTGAGGTATTCAAAAACTGCTGGTATAAATGTGGTCATTCTCCGCCTGTACGCGGATTGAAACTACATACTCATCAATGAACTCAGTTGGGCAGTGGGCGGATAAGTTGATGAGGACGATGTTGCGCGCTGTAATGGGCTGCAGTGAAGGGGTTAGTCATAAACACAGCCAGCATTGAAAGCGAACTGCTCATCCCGTTCTTTGCGGAGCTGCGAAGGACCACATACGCGACTGTCGAAAGCCTGGGCCCCGTAAATACATCAATTTAACTTTCCCATGTGGCGACACGGCAATTTAACGGAACGAACCTCAATGGAATTACAGGAATGATCGGATGAGAAGGATTCAGCACTGGAGGATAAAAATCACCGCAGCACAGTAACGGAGTTCGACACAGCGGACGCGTTGGTTGCGGAGAAAATCTGCCAAAAAAGAATCAGTGCAAATGGTAGAACGGCGGGGAAACCCTTCCGGCTGATCTCGAGGACACGACGGAGCCCGCTTGAACGATTCAGAAGACCCAGAGCCCGGGGCTCGTTAGTGTTGGCGACGCCACTGCAGGGAGGAAGTCGGATGAACGTGGGGAAGTAAGAGAGCCGCGAATCAAGGATAACCGGCAGTTCGAATTGAAATTGCAAGCGCAACTTTGGGGTGAGACTTCCGTAATTTGAAGAGGCTTGAATTTCGACTGGAATTGTGTGGATCTTGACGCCGGGAGTTTGATAGCATTGCCGGGGGAAGCAAGAGAGCTGCGAATCCAGGATAACGGGCAGTTCGAAGTTGCCGTGATGGATAATCGGCATCGATGTTGAGAAAAAATGTGGGCACAGTGGGACTGGGTTTACGCAAGGTGTGATTTTCTAGCGCAAAATTGACCATTGACAAGAATGACTTTTGTCCGAGAGACTACAAGCTCCTGGCTGAGCAATCCACACCGAGGTATAAACTGTCGGTTCAGTCTCGGCTTGATTTTCGAACGGAATCTCAGGCTAGGCACCTGGAAATATGTATATGGGCACTCTGGATGTATCCAACCATGCTTACTTTGGTTCTCGAATTTTCTGGTGCCTCTGCGCTAAATGGTAAGCCAACTACAAGAAATAATTGCTTGATGAATACTGGCATGTTTTTCGGGTGCCTCATTCAAACAGACGTAGCCACACCTCCTTTGCCATCTCTAATATGGGCTCAAGAAAAATTGAGGGAAGTTGAACCTATTGTGCGGGCACAGTTCACTTCCCTCTCCCACACATCTGACATTCTATTCTTGTATGTGCTTCATTGTTTCTGTCATGCTGAAAAAAATCGCTGATACGTATTTGAAGCCCTGGAATGCAGTGTACATGGCCCCGCATTATTCCTACCATTGTTGTTGGGATGCTTGCCTGACTCACGGTGTCAAAATGTTGATGTTCTGTACAAGCATGCGCATCATGGGAAAACTCAAATTTGACATGCATCCAGTGTTTTTTTACCCCGCGAGGACGATGGTCACACTCATGAGGGTAGTCGCGATGTGGATCTGCCGGTGTGAGCATGCCAATTCAGAAAGTCTGTTCTGATGTTTTATTGGTGACCCCTATAGACTCAGTTACAGCCTCACAGTGGACCTGCAATTTTTTTGCTTTGAATGAGCAGCCATTTACATGACTGCAGCCTTCAGTGTCGTTGTTCGTTGTCGTGCAAGTTCCTACGAAGGCTGTGCATCTTGTTTGGGTGTGCTTTGATCCCCGTAAATTGCCGCCGTTACTTGTACAGCTTGAACTCGGGACTGGCATCCCAAACATCCAATAAATTCCTCCTCAGACTTCTATCGGGGTTCACACCTCATTGCTTCACTTTCTCGCGTATGGGGCCGTTGAGATTGTCTGCGAGTAGTTGTCTCAGGAAGTAAATAAAAGCGTCCTTAGCCATGTTAACTCGTTGCACAACAGTCGTCCTCGTGTCTGCTAAAGCACGTCAGAAGTGTCTCTTTTGGTATGTATAGAGTAGGGTCGAAGGCGACTCACAGATACGGTTGACGGCTAGTCCTGTGGATCAACCGCACCGCCAGTCGTACAGCTAAGATCAATGTCGCCCCGACCCACCATGGCCACCTGCAGACAATAAACGAAAGAAAGTCAACCAAACTCGGGCGCTAGAACACCAAGACACCTTCAACAACCGAGGTACGAGCTCAAACTTTGCTGAAGCGTCTGCCTAGGGGAGACTACAAGACACCAGAGTCTCGCCTGCCCAGATTCACCCTTAACCGGCCGTGGTGCACGCCCGGATGGCCCCTCCAGTCCGTATGGCGTGGAGGCGTTCAAGGAGAATTTCTAGCGACGCCGAGAAACAATTTAATGCTCTCCGTGTTATTGGAAGAGAGGCACTGCACCACGAAACATTTTGAATACTAGCCCCGATTGCACGAGCAACGTTAACGTTGGAAGTAAGAGCCGCGGGGGGAATATCCTGTTTGCCAGGTTGAGTGGAATTTAAATAAATCACAGTCGGAGAGAGAAATGCCGCCTCGCCTACCTATTATTCTTTCCAAGGACTCCGTAACAAAGTCAAAATCCGATTCAGCGGCTTAGCGCAGCTATATATGGAAGTCAGCAACACGAGGGGCTCATTAGAGAATTGCGTCGATGGAATAGAACTGCAGCCCAAGATCGCTCCCTGATCATTCTCGAGCTACTTGGACTGCCATTGAGCTACCCGAGGAATTTTCCAGACGTCAACATGTTACAGTGCGACCGGCGTTATATTTGCCATGTTACAACAGGAGTAATATAGATGGAGCGTGAATAGAATCGTGAGCGGGAATTTTAGTGTGCGGAATATACTACAGGACGGCTATTTTTATACAGGCACTGGAGTAGAATTTCGAAGACGGGTCGAACGACTCCGGGCCCGATCAGAGGCACTGCGAGTAGAAGGCGTTGTTGAACTTGCAGGTGAAGGGGGACGAGCAGCAAGTCGGGCCGGAGAATCCTTGACCACCACACTGGGCAAACTGGGCAGCGCACTACGAAAACACCATCAGTCCCGCGATGAGAGGGGAAGAAGGAAGGAGACTCACAGCACCACCGGTGTTGGTGGGGGGTGCGGTCGACGTGGAAGAGCTGCCGCCGGTGCCGGTGCCGGTGCCAGTCCCCGTGCTGCTGAACGTCGTGCCGATGTCGCCGAACTTGATGTTCGAGAAGATGACCTGGTTGCTGCCCTCGGTGGACTCGACCGTCTTCGGGTCGCCGGAGGTCGTGGAGCAGGGACCGCGGACAGCACCGGGCTGCGAGGCACTGGCGTCGGTGGGGTACGTGCTGTCGAGCCAGTACATTCCCGCGGTGTGGTCGTCCCAGATACTAAGCGCCAGCACCATGCCGCGCGCGAGCGCCTTGCCCATGGCGGCGAGCCCGCCGCGCGACTCGAAGCTGTTGGTGTCGCCGAACGCCTTCTTCTGCGCGTTGCAGAAGTCGTCGGTGATCGAGTTGACGGCGGGGCTGATCCCGGCGATGTTCGTGTTCGAGTTGGTGATCACCTTGCCGTTCTGGACGTAGAGGCGGCGGATCTCGGTAAGGGTTCCCGAAGGGGCGACGAACTGGGTGACGACGGTGAACTTGGAGTTGGTGTCGACGGTCTTGCCGGGCCCGAGGAAGGAGGTGTCGCCCATACGATAGCTACATGAAACTGCGTAAGCCTCCGAACCAAGATCAACTCCAAGAGCGGAGACGGCTCACGAGTTGAAATCGCATCCGTCCTTGTCGCAAAAGCCGTTGGCGCGGTCGGAGCCGTCACCGCAGTCAACACCGGTGCACTTGCCGTTGGTAGTGCAGACGTGCGGGGTGTAGGCAGCGGCGTTCTTGTTGGCTGTTACTTTCGATTAGAACAAAGCTCGAAAAAAACTGTGGGGTGGCGCACCTTCCCAGATATCCATCTCGTTGCAGCAAGTTCCGAAAGTACCAGAGCCGGAGTTCGGGTCGGTGGCAGCACCAGTCCAGTTGACAATGTTAGCCTACGGTGATATGAGCTAAGACCGATCAAAGAAGAAGAAGCAGAAGAAGCCCGAGGAAAACATGTGCATGGAGACAGAAACTCACCACACCACCGATAAACTTCATGTCGTGCGGGCACTGCGAGTCGCAGTAGCCAGTCCCGTACTTAGCGCCGGCCTTGTTCGTCGCGGACATCCCACCGTCGACGGGCATCTCGCTGAGGTAGAGCGCGCCGTTAAGGCCGCACCCGAGGTTGGACATGTCGACGTCGAACGAGAACTCCTGGTTGAGGAGCTGGAACATCTGGTAGTTGGTCTGGTTGGCCATGAGGTAGACGCGGGACCCGATGTTGGCGCCGGTGACGAACTTGAGCGTCAGGGCGTTCCCGCTGGAGGAGATGCCGTACGTGCCGCCGTAGTCGGCGCCGTCGAGTGCGCAGTTGGCCGTGCAGGTCGTGGGGTCCGGGCAGAGGGTCTTGTCCCAGGTGTTGCCGGTGTAGCAGCTAGGATGGGGGGTTAACGAAAATAAGAGTAAGGGTTAAAGTCTTGAAGAAGAGAAGGGGGTGGGGTAAAAGACAAAATGACAACTCACTTCGTGGTGCTGTTGACCGAGTGGAGCCAGCGCCAGTTGCTGTCCAAGACGACAGCAGTCGAGAGGGTCGTGCAGCCGCTGGCCGTGCATTTCTGCGACGACATCTGCGGATGGTTCTCGGTCACTTGGGTGCCGACCTGCTGGCCGTATGCAACGGCCAGGAAGCAGAGAGAAATCAAAGATGTGGTGGGGAACATTGCTAGCAAAAAAATCTGAGTGAGCTTCGACGAGCGTAGCTGGAAGATGGATGCTTGAACGCACCGTAGAGCGGTGGCGAGTTAAACCTATGAGGGATGAGCAGAGGAAACTACTGCAGATGAGCAGACGAACCGTGGATCCTACGAAACTGAGCAGAGAACAGCGGAGTGGTGAGGACTGGAGAAAGACTGCAGTTACCGAGTCCATTTTATAGCCACCAGAGCGTAACCCGTGAGCAGAGACAAGACAAGAACTAGATAGGGCAACAAGGGCAAGGACATTTGTCGGGGACAAAATAACCCATGAGACGCTCATTTGTCGGAACGAGAAGGCGGGAGGGGATGACCTCAGCGATCACTGATCTGCGGCGATGGTTGCACAAGTAACTTATGTAAACTAACTTGCCCTGCCACAAGTAACTTGTAGCTAACTTGTGGCGGGGCAAGTTAAATTTACCCGCACAGTTCCGCACAAGTACAAGTTCCGCACAAATAAGTTAACTTAAGTTAAAATAAGTAAGTTACATGTTAATGGTTCTTTCATCCCGGTGCCTATGGGGTGCCATCCTAGCACCTAATATCACCTCAAATATGAGTCTCTTGCAGTTCTATGATGCTTTGAGGCAATGATCCATGTTGTCATGACTAATGTTCTGCTGGGAGCAAGTTCAAGCTGGCGAAGAGATGCATTGGAGGTGTAGGACATCGAGGTTGAGTTCATTTTGCAAGATATTATTTGTACGTCAGATCTGGGCTGCATGGGTGCTTGTGTGGTGCTCGTTCTGGGTGCGGTGACTGTTTTGCTCCAAAGGTGAACTAACTTGCTTTTGACTTTGGATGATCAAGGGCATGTGGGATTTCCTTCAGTGTATGACTGCTCAAACATCAGAACTAACCTTTTCATGTCAGGTGCTCCCTGATGACAGCTGTACCTGGATTGCATCTCCGAACATGTGAAGTGCCCCAAAAATCAAATCCAGCCAATGTTCAGCTCAAAATATTACCTGACTTGATGTGCAGATGTTATTTAATCATTGAATACTCTCAGTTTGAGTCTTTGAATGTCTTGAGGCTTGCGAGATGCTAACTTGCATGAATTGATCATACAAGTTGATTTTGGCCGAGAATTGATGCCATCTGATGGCATAAGTTAGTTTGGTCGTTTAACTTGATCTAACTTGGCCCACAAGTTCGCTTAAGTTAGCTCTGGCTACCTTCAATTAACTTAGCATCTTGCAGTTCAACTCGATGAATGAAGTGTTTGAAGAGAACAGGGTTGTTTAACTTGGAGAAACAGATAAACTGGTGGTAACTGATGGCATCTAAGTTAATTTGTTCGTGTTACTTTGATCTAACTTGGCGGGCAAGTTAGTTACTCGCAGTTGACTTGTGCTACCTTCAGTTCACTTCTTAACTTATAGGTCAAGACAACAGTCGAATGGGTAGCATGTTTTGAAGGTCATTTAAGTTGAGGCGTGACGGACCTAGGGGCATTATTTGATTGGTAGCTAGCTTCTCAATACCTCCGAAATGTTTGGTAAAGTAGATTCCAAGTACTTCCCCAGACTTGACTTCGTTTAACTTGAAGAAACCGGTGAACCTGGCGGTAACTGATGCCATCTGATGGCATAAGTTAGTTTGCTTGTGTTAACTTCGTCTAACTTGGCCCGGAAGTTAGCCTAAGTTAGCTCAAGTTAACTTAAGTTAGCTTGGGCTACTTGAGTAAGCTTGTTACTTTGGAGTGTATGAAGAGAACTGGGTTGTTAAACTTGGAGAAACTGGTGAGCTTGGGTTAACTGATGCCATCTGATGGCATAAGTTAGTTTGCCCGTGTTAGCTTCGTCTAACTTGGCCTGCAAGTTAGCTTAAGTTAGCTCAAGTTAGCTTAAGTTAGCTCAAGTTAACTTAAGTCAGCTTGGGCTACCTTCAGTTAACTTGTTACCTTGGAGTTAATGAAGAGAACTGTATTGTTTAACTTGGCGAAACAGGTGAGCTTGGGGGTAACTGATGCCATCTGATGGCATAAGTTAGTTTGCTCGTGTTAGCTTCGTCTAACTTGGCCTGCAAGTTAGCTTAAGTTAGCTCAAGTTAACTCAAGTCAGCTTGGGTTACCTTCAGTTAACTTGTTACCTTGGAGTTAATGAAGAGAACTGTATTGTTTAACTTGGCGAAACAGGTGAGCTTGGGGGTAACTGATGCCATCTGATGGCATAAGTTAGTTTGCTCGTGTTAGCTTCGTCTAACTTGGCCTGCAAGTTAGCTTAAGCTAGCTCAAGTTAACTCAAGTCAGCTTGGGTTACCTTCAGTTAACTTGTTACCTTGGAGTTAATGAAGAGAACTGTATTGTTTAATTTGGCGAAACAGGTGAGCTTGGGGGTAACTGATGCCGTCTGATGGCATAAGTTAGTTTGCTCGTGTTAGCTTCGTCTAACTTGGCCCGCAAGTTAGCTTAAGTTAGCTCAAGTTAACTCAAGTCAGCTTGGGTTACCTTCAGTTAACTTGTTACCTTGGAGTTAATGAAGAGAACTGTATTGTTTAACTTGGAGAAACAGGTGAATGGGCAGTAGCTGATCATCTGACGGCAGAAGTTAATTTTTTCGTGTTACTTGTTACTTTGATCTAACTTGGCGGGCAAGTTAGTGTCAAGTTGCTTGCAGTTAATTCACTTGGGGGGAGGCCGGTGAAGTAGGGAAATGTCCCTGGAGTGCGGTTTGGGATAGGTCAAAGGAAAATGGAAGAATGATGGAGCAGTGGAGTAGGCAAAGTAGCAATATGGGTAGGTAAGATAGGAAGTGTCGTAATGTTGGCTTTTGGTACGGAAAATGAAGAACTGTAGGCCTGGATAGAAAGATGGCTCGGGCGTGCAGCCTGAGATACTAGCAGGAAGGTAGGGAGTGGCTGCAGAAGGGCAACCGTGGGTATTGAGAAGCGAAGTTTCTCCTTTGTGCGCAAAGAAGAACCCAACAGAGGCAAGAAGCACGGTTGAATGCTGAGGTGTCAGATGACCATGCGAGGCTAAGCTGATTAGCCGGAGAACACAAAGGTATACTGCTCAGAGGTGTTGATACCCCTGAGAGAACACACAAGAAGAGTTATGAGCCCAGGCATGGCAATTTGAGGTAGATGGGTCCGCCCGAGTGGCTGGTGAGTGGCAAGCTAAGATGTGGCATTGTTTTGCTCATGATCCGATACAAACCTAATTACCTAATCACCCAGCGCGTCCGTTCTCTAAGACCGCTGGGGCTGCAATATCTAAAAAAAATGTATGTAGCCTATGTCAAGGCAAAAGCCAAGAATCCAGACAGCTAATCAATCCCTACACCCATGGCATGCAAGATTGCAATGACTCAGTCGGAAAAATGCAACATAAGCAAGGAAACTGCCTGCCAACAGTTCCAGTGTTGGCCCCAACAACACCCTTGTGTGCACAACCTACGAACCATGGGTTTCGGAACTGATTTCGCCATCTGAATCCCTGTCAAAGAAAGGATAGGTAAATCATATGTACGAAAATGCACATCACCATAAATAAAAATCCAACTTTTTATAAAAGACGTCCGAGCACGCAGCTCGGAGATGTTGAATAAATATTGGAAGTGAACGCCCAAAACTCATTCAGGGCTTGTCTTGAAATGCAAAATGAACAGTTGATCTTGTACTGTACCGACGGACTTGTGCCCAGCGATCGTGGGAAGGGTGGCTGTACACCAAATCCAAATGTTTTGTCAGCATAGTGGATTCGAATCTGCGAAAATATAAGAAAGAATAAATGTAGTTAGTAGCCCAAAAAAATCAGAAGAATGAAAAGTATCAATGTAACCTTGGTATTTGCACTAGAAGAGGCTGCAAGAAATAAAAATGCCGCAAATAATGCAGCTGAGTAGCCATCCAACCATCCGTGTGAACGATTTCCACACTTCGGCCATCCGGCTCTGCCACACCGGTGCTTCACACGGTATAACTCATACTTTAAGTTTTTTTCTTCTCATGAGACACCCGAATTTCTTATAATTCAAGTTTCTGGATATCACCCAAATAAATTGTACCAAGGATTGGGCAGCTACTTATACTTTTTCTTGGCCACAACCCGAACCAGTAGTATGAAATGGCCCTATCGAGGATGGAATCTCGGTATTCTATCACATTCGAATCAATAGCGGTCACATTTAACATCCGTATCCTGTTTTGCCTATGCCGTGCCTAAAATAAAATTGTACCAAGGATTGGACAGCTACTTTACTTTCTGCCGATCACAGCCCGAACCAGTAGCGTGAATTAGCCCTAGTGCGTATTGAATCTCGGGATTCCATCACATCCGAATCAATAGTGGTCACATTCAACATCCATATCCTGTTTTTCTTGTGCCCTGCCTAAAATAAAGTTGTTAGTGTTGCTTGCAGTTAATTCAGGCTATTGGGAATTGGTTACTATTAATCTGGTAAAGAAACATGAGACACCTGCAGACGAAGGCTGTAATTTAAATGAGTACAATACTATCAACCCACCAGTACACTTGGGGGGAGGCCGATGCTGTGCATGGCATAACTCGTATGGCAGGGATCACAGTCAGCCCGCTTCCTCTGTTGTGGCTGTGCTTGTCCTGCGTATGCAAGACTTCGAATAATACCGAGGATTTGATGTTCGGCTTGATCGCCGGTCAACTGTTGAACATGAACCAGAATGGCAAGCTGAGGTGTTTTGTTCAAGTCGGTTGGTGACGATAGATGCAGAAGTAAGGGCAGAGAAGCGGAGTCTCTGACTGGGTATTGGCGCATACGGATACAGACGATCTGTCTGGAAACATCTTCTCCGGGTTCACAGGAACCAACTTGGATCTCTCAATAGGGATGTCGGATTCACCCACAGTTGTGTGTCCAACTTGAATGAAATGAAATTATATTTATCCTCCGAAATCCTCCCATAAACCCTGGTACATGATCGTTCCATTCTAAATTAGATACCTATCGAGCAATCAGACCCAAAGCGAGCGAAGAGATTATGAAGGGACCTACTGATAATGCGGAGACGCATCCCGCATGTCTGTGAACACGTCCATCTCGCCTTTGCTCTCCTCAATCTGCACCGCCTTGATCGCATTCAACCGGCGATAGTTCCGGCTCATAAAGAGCGCTGTTGTGAATCTATAGTGATGTCAGCTCGCTGCTCTCCAGCTCCCAAAAGGCGAAAGGTCGGCATACAAGAGACAGAGGCAGCCAATGGCGGTTCTGTGGCCGGGCTGGTACTGTCGGCTTGTCTTGGGGGCAATATACAAACGATGAGCACACACTAGATGGATTGATCGGTCAGTTCAAGTAGTCGTTCCAGCCTGCGTCGCGAAAGAAACACAACCGCCCAGATTCCCTAGGCCGATCACCAGGTATAGATAACCAAGCGGAAAAACCAACAGTGAGCCGACGAACCAGATTGTGTACCCAGTGATCCCCATGATGGCGACCCCGAGAATGTACGGCCCACTGCATTCATGTATTTAGAAAACAATTCTGCGGCCAAATTCAGATCGATTGATGCTTACCGCATCTTGGTCTTGTCGGAAATACGTGAGAGAGCGACGGTGACAAGACACACAAAGATGTATGGCGGGGCCGACATCAACTGCACGCAAAACAGTACCCCGGGATCACGGATCTATGTACATATCATACGCGCGGGATCGTCCGCATGACAAGGAGAGGACCAAAGATAAAGGGCGGCAGCGTACTTCAAAAACACCAGAGCATATAGGTACAAGTTGTAATCCCCCGCCGCCTGGCAGAAGAATTTGATCTCGAATTTCTTCGAGAGACCTGCGGAATCCTTTGCGAGGTCAACCAGATATGGGCACTCGGCAGAAGTCAGGAATTTGGCCTTGTCCGGATACTGTGAGTGAATATTCATCAGCATCGCAGTCACAGTCGCAGTCGCAGTGGCATAGAGAGGTATTTTTGAGCACACGCACATCGGGCAGGAACCGGAAACCAAGGACAGCAATGACTACCATAACTGGATATGGTTGAGTTGAGGTTGAATTGCGGTAACATCAGTCAGGCGGATACATACCGAGCCCCTCTAAGAATGCATTAATAATACATTGAGAACGAGTTATGGGCACACATACCTAAGAGGAAGATCCAACTCCACCCTTTCAGGTTTCTGATTCTGAAATCACATAGTTCAACCCCGTGTGCAAGGGGTTGTGTAGTGCTGAATGCACCCGTCCATCTTTTGAATCGCAAAAGCTAGAAGCCCCCGAAGGCGCCGGTCAATGTGTTTGCGCCAATGAAGAGTCCCATGCGTTGAGCGTAGAATCGGCGGGGGTACCACTGCAAAAGGTAGAACGTAGCCCCCTAAAAAGTCTCGGTATTCAAGGGAAAAATATTCAGACATTAAATTCGCACCGGAAGTAGCCCAGCCTCCGCAACACCGAGGAAGAACCGCGCGACTATGAGATGCTCGTAGCGCTTCACAGCCGCCATGGACACCGCGGTTGACAATCAGATTTCAGAGTTGAGCGGTGAATATTTTGACGTACTCATGATAGACCCCCAAACGAACATGAGGAACGCGACTGGAGGGGAGATTGTCAATGTATCATGGGGGCTCCCGTGATTGAGACGTACACCAAAGATTCGGGCGGACTTTCTTGAGCACCATATCGCTTGGGACCTCGAAAAAGCAGTACAGCACGAAGAAGCATCAGCAGAGGCGCATACACCTGCATATCTAAAACTTAATACAATTATGTCGGTACCAAACACGATCCTGACTCGCTGGGAATGCCACCAGAATATGATAATAGCTGTGAATGGCACAGACAGATCGGTGTGAAAGCGGTGTTGAACGGCAGAAGCATGAACACCTACCTAATTGGCCCGGTTATGGCTTTTTCGGTGTCGCTTGGTGTTGCTGGCCAACTATCGGTGAGTTCCCAATCGAGATAGTTGCACGTTTTCGCACTCCATCTGATTGATCTCCCACCGGGTATACATGCCCTGCGCAACGATACTCCACGATTTATTCGAGTAAGTGTCGTTGCAGATGACCTTGGAGACAAAGATGAAGAGGTGGTGGCCGGAAGAGCCGCACACGGTGGGGAAACACGCTTTTAGGCGCTGCAGCAAGACAAGTGCCGCATAGGTGACGGACCGATGAAACTTTGTGGGATGGAGGGTGTGATAGATTGGGTTTGAAATGGTTTCCCGGAAGATTTACAGATAAGACAGGTAGGCGACCCGCCAAGTTAGTACAAGTTGATTTTGCAGCCCGTGGGAAAACTTAAGTTAACTTGCGGCACGCCTGCCGAAAGGGGCAAGTTCCGCACAAGTTACTTTTCATAAGTTACTTTTTACGGACTCATCTGCGGCACAACATCGGCCAGCTGTCACGATGTGCCAAGATCGAAGCCAAGCTTTGATTTGACTTCGTCGAACCTGCGGCTAATCCCCGGCGGTTGAAAGGGCAGAGAGTACGATAGCAAACGGAGCTCATGTAGTGTGCAGCAACCCCCACAAACGTTTCTCCAGAGATACGGCGCGCGGAGATAGGATCCTTGAGGAAAGGAGTATACTGCATTCGCAATCCTACCGAAGTCCGAAATCCGGGTAAGTAGAACCAAGTTGAAGTAATTTTAAGACAGTTCCTTGGACGAGAGCCCGTCATAGTTCCCCGCTTGAACTGGTCTCGTTTAGGCTGAAGCGTAAATTATAAACCAAGGCTAATGGCCTCCTCAGAGCTTCAGGTTCGAGCCGATAACACGTCGATAGCTTTTTGGCGATTATGGTCCGGGAGAAAAGCATCCGGCGACGCAGGAAGCACCAATTTGGAAACGACGACGAGGACCACCAGAAGGGGCTGGGAAATTGACGTTTATGGGAATGAATTCGGGAATGGGCGCTTCTGTGCCGGCGGCCCAGAGTTGGTTATCTTCGATGAGCTCCCATGATCGGCGATGATAGAGAAGTGCAAACAGGCAAGGGCAACCAAAGTTGCTTTCCTTGCACCACATCACAGCCCGCCGCGACTTCAGCTAACACTTGGACGGCATCCGGAAAAAGATTTGGTGGCTGCGAAATTGTAGAGCTTCAGAGGGAGAGAGAATGTAATGCTGGCTCATCTTGATTCTTGCACCCTCCGCTCAGGTCAAATTTGAACAGACAGTTCCCCGTTGATCTCGTATGCATTAACGGTTCTTGGGTCAGGCGCGTTCTCGGATCTTGCAGCTCGACAGTCTAGTTTCCTATTCCTGACCGCTCGGCGTGGTGGATTTACGACACAGTACTACCCCCGCCTCACGCGCGCGGAGCCGCTTAGCTCTGCCCGATTACTACCCAACCCAACCGGTTTTATGGATATCCTTTGCGCATGCTTTAGCGGCGACTCGGAGCTCGGTACAATGCACACACAGGCTCCGGCTTCTCTGAAATATCCTCAGCCTAGGCGCACATCCACATATTCTTGCGTTGCCAGATCTAGAACTTAAAATGCTTGGCTTGATGCGCTGCGCTGCGTTCGGGGCCTTTCATCGACTGAGCATCACCTGACTGGAAGGAACTCGGTGCCTGTATATTAACCGTTCTTTAAGCAAATGGCTCCTCGGCTGTGCTCTTTCCCCATATACTCTTGCTCTTTTCCTCCTTCTCTGAGCATCCTCTCTATTTAACTCCTTTCATACGGCCTTCTGCTATATTTTCTTCCCACTGCGGTCCGTCTCGTGTTCAACCGCTATCCCCGTTTGTACTAATGGTTCATCGCCGCTTCATTTGGATGCCTACAAAATTTGCCAACTCGCACTGCCTTAGTCCCTCGGAAACCAACCTAGACCGAAAAAGCAAGTGGTTCAACAGCTTTCCCGTCCTATTGCGATAGAATCGTCCTGCTGACCTATCCGCAGTGTGAACCGCAGGCAGACGCAATTGGTCGCGGTAGGCTGCGCTGCAGATCAACCATCCTTTAACAATTCTTTAATGATTTCCTCGCCCAGCGGTAGAATCACCCCATGTAGTTGTATCTTCATGAGCGCTCCCTCTCCTCTCGTCCGGCGGATCTTGCCCCTTCTTCCCCTTTGCATACTCAGGCCATTCCCTCAGCTGGCCCAATGCGTAGCAGATTCTCGCTGCGCCGCGGGTTTTCTCTCACTATTCCCGTGAGGCCGTTTAATTCTTCTCACTGCGGCCGTATCTCCGTGGCACAGATAAAAGCCAAGGTTGTCGTCGTCTCCCATTCACTGTCTTCGTCCCCTTCCCTGCTGATTTCTGCCCACCACCTCACTCGGAATCTTCAGGCTTTTGGATGTTCACTGTCAGCTATATCTTGCTCTTTGGATTCAACTGTTGTGCCTGGGTACCGTACATGGTCAGTTGCGCAAGTTTCCTCAAATCTGGATGGGCTGGTGCTGGCGAACATTAACCCATCTCCCCAACCTCGGCTTTTCCTACGTGTCAAGTCGTATAATTCCGAGATTATGCCCGCTGCAAGATTATTTTCTACCCAGCAATTCTCGACGTCCCCGCAACCTTTCAGTCCTCTGCTGCCACCCAAAGCTATTCCGTGCTCCGCGGCCGAATTGAACGCCTTCATTTTTCGTTTACCGGATTTTTCTAATGCTGCTAGGCAGTTTTTTTGTGTTACCTTTCTCGTGCAACCCATCATCTTCGCCACAATTCTTTCCAGCCTGAGAATTCTCTGAATCCGCGTCGCCATGAAGTTTCTGTCCCCTCATATCTTATTCCTCGAACTCTGATGTCTGTGCTCTGGTCTCAATCTTGCTGCTTCCTTCACTACTCACAGATCACCCGTGTTCTGGCTACGTTCCACCGAATTTCCTGCTGACTGCCATTAATAGCAATTTTCTGCTGTTTCTTCTGGGATTTGTTCACCATTTACCCTTGCAAGATCCTGCCACCTTCCAATGCACCTTTCACAACAGAATTCGCTCGCACATATTGATTCGGCATTGGATGCAAGCACTCTTCATGCCCAGGTAATGCTCTATTTTCATCGCTATTATATCAAATGTTGTATCTCTTAGTTGCAATTATATCTGTTCCTTTAGCCTTTCATTTCCGGAGCGAAGCGGAGGTTTATCTTGTTTACATTTACCTGTGGTCGGGTTGGAACCGGTGATCCTGCGAACTCGATCCCATGACTGGTTCGGCCGCATCGGCGACGATCATTCTTGCTTCTCTCCCCGACACGCATTGTCGCCGCACGCAGGAGATAGCGAGACCAATGACCGAAACGAAATAGTACCCCGAGCAACTTCACCGGCCCAGACAGACCGTTATCCGGGACAAATCCTGGCCTGACATGGATCACTTGAATCGCGGAATTCGGTGCGCAAGCTGTTTTCGTTTCCTCCGCGCTTGTCTGTGCACTTGTCGACTCACGCGGACCCAGGATGCGCGCGCCGTCGTGTGCTCCACGAACTTCTTAGGACTGGACTATTTCCAGATGAAGCTTCGAACACGAGCGTGCGTGGTTCGACCAGCCAACTCGCGGCCCTACACGCGTCACAAACGCTTTAAATTTCTCCCCAAGGCTGAGGCCCTGTTTCCGCAGCTACATGACATTGAAACGGAGCGTGATCGTGGCACATTGGATACAGCGATACCTTATATATTCTGACCATTATGCCGCCCACATTGGTATCTTTTACAGTGGTGCTCATTAAATGTGTACCGCGGTGTTGACCACATTGGTGCAACCTGGAGACCCCAGACGCATTCTTGATCTCCCACCGCGCCCTCGTGGATCTCGCTCTACGCAGTCTTCGCTCCTTCGAAGGCTCGTTCGCAAATGCGGCAATCATTCGTGGGGGCCATCCGCCACTTGAAACGCTTTCAATCATTTTTGTTCTTACATACTGGTCCGATGACTTTCTTCTTCCCCTGTTCAATACTGGTCCATCGGCAAGCCACTTTTCCTTGACAAAACTTCGAGTTTCATCGCAGAAAAGCTGTCTCTGGAATCGTTTGCTCAACTCGTATGATCGTTTCCAAACCTGGCTGATCTAGACGTCTGCGTCAATCAACCCATGGTGTGTACTCGCCGTGCGTCGAGTCTGGATCTTATATTTAGTGACCGAATTATTTCCAAATTTTAAAATTCTCCCCAAAACCGCAAAAGCCCTCAGCTTTGAATGTATGTTCGTTAGCACAGCACCAAGAATACTTTAGTTCGTGCAAATTGTACTCACGACATGCAAACTGAGGGTCCGCATCACAGAGAAGTTCAAACAGCGGATAACCGATGGGTGCGGCCTCTTGGGTGTGTAGATCGAACCCTCTGCGTTGGTGGGAAAGCCTGAGTTCATCGTGAACGGTGACCCGTCACCCCCGCCAAAAGGACAGTTTTGTAGAAATATTAAACCGCCGGGCCCGTGCTACCGGAGGCACAGAAAAGAGTTCATGCAACTTGTCGTTGTCTAAATTCGAAATGACCGAGGCTACGTTCTCCAACCGTGGCATGCTCAGTGGAGTATATAAAGGCGAATTTTGTTTCAGGTCCTGAATGATCTCGGCACAGAGCTCTCCTGTTCCGGGGCGTATGAATAGTGGACTCGAGTCCACGTCAATTGATAGCGATATACACATTCGCTTCACCCCATGTAGTGGCCAAATTCCCGACAAAGTTCGACGTTCTTCATATCGCACTCGTACCTGTTCTTAGTATCTTCACCTTTCGAGATAGATGCATCAGAAGAGTATAGCAAATGCAAATGATGCTTACCACACGCCAACGCAGTGGCCACATTAGGAGAGAGTTTAAACAGCAGATAACGGAGATGTCTCGCGGCCTCCTCGGTGACTGGATCAAACGCTCTGTGTTGGTGAAAAAGCCGTAGTTTGTCGTAAACAGCGTCGTCCCATGATAATCCCGTCATCGTGGTTTCAATATGGATTATGGGGAAGCCAAGGATTCTGGCGTCCTCCGCGCTGAGCCGGGAGGCACCAGATGAGTCGAGTGTCCAATAGGCCGGACAGTCTGGCCACCGAAGCCAATCCCCGGCTCGAAAATCCTCAGGTGGACAAATGAACAGAAATCCCTCCGGATCGCGCGTGTTGGATGGGTCGGGTACACATCGCAGGGTGAAAATAACTCTAGTCGCACACACTATGTATAAATCGTTAAACATAATGGCACTAGACTTTGTAAAGCCGCACTATAATCCTCGAGGTGTGAGGTTGTTTCAAGGTGAGCGAAAATGTGGTTTGCTTGCGCCAGCCAGGACTTGTACGCTTCGGCCCGGTGGCGAGACTCGAAGGACATCCTCCGGTTCAGATAACGAACTCGGTTTGAATGATACCTAGGAAAACCAACGGAATGAATGAAGGAGGTCGTCGGTTGTCGAAGCCCAGCTACCGCATCCAGGAATTAGTCATGAGTCTTGGTCTGCACTCCTGCGCTCTGGCATCCGACCACCAAAGGTCGTAATCGACATCGCAGCTACCTCCCAGAGGCTCTGCGATCGGGACCAAGGTCCTGGGTTGGGTATTCGAACGGAAAATTGTGGGCCCCAGCCGAAAGGACAGTTTCGCAGAAACATCAAACCATCGACCCCGTGCCATGGGAGGCGCAGAAAACATTCATGCAACTTGTCGTCGTCTAAATTCGAAATGATCGCGGCTTCCGCATCGGAGCGATTTAATGGTACGTTCTCCAACCGTGGGACATTAACTGTCCGATACCAAACCCCCATGAAATCGAAACGGAGGGGTGCTTGTTCCGGGTCCTGGACGAGATCCACAGAGAGCTCGCCTGTTGCGGGGCGTATCCAAATCGGAAAGCTGATATAATCCTATAATTATCGGTCAGTGACGACAACAGTACCAGGGCAAAAACAACCAAACACTTTTTTATATATCGGGGAAACAGACCAATAATAAGTTATTACCTCCTGCAAGCGTTCAAGCGGGTGTGGTCGTCAGCTATGGGACATGGTCATTGACTCCCTTTTACGTATCCTCCACTCTGAACTCTGATACAGATGGTTGGATAACTCAATACCAAGAACCGAGGTGAGTGATAATAACCATATGTACTCACAGAGTAGGCAAGGATGTACGTGGTTAAAATGCGCGAATGTTTGAAAGCGCTGAGAAACTGGTAGAACGGGATGAGCTCTATTCACAGTGCTAGTCAGTATTCAGGTCAGATGCGTCGTTCAAAGTCGTTCGAACCATTGAGAAAGACCATCCCACGGAGCCCACGAGATTGGACCAATCCGTAAAGCTGCATGATGTGTGGATGCCTGTGCGATCATTTATATATGGGCTTGGAAATCTCGGGTGAGTCACCTGGCTGCTTCATACTTTGCGACGTGCTGTGGCCATTCCTACGGTTATCGTTACAAAAGAAGAAGAAGAAGAAAACCTCGAGAAGCGGTCGGCGGGCTCACCTCTTCAGCCTTGTCTCCCTGGTAGATGGCGACCGTCATGGTCCGAGATTCATTGCCCACGATCTTGGTGGTGTACATCCGCCGAACGCCACCTCCTCGTTTCTGCCGACCTATAGTCCCGGATTCATTGTCAAGATATATTTCCTTGATAAAATACAGGTCGCCGAGGAGAATGGTTCGAAATGCTGGTTGTCATCCGTAAGTACTTCGGAAAGCGAGGGACAGGAGGAAAATCAGGGACAGGAAGAGTCGAGATGTACCAGACGGCTCTGCCGGGGGCGGGTTGGAGACGTTGTTTGTGACATTGCTCGTGAACACCCCCCCGTTTATGGTGAATCCACTGGCACGTCCCGGATGTCTGTGGTAAGCGTCAGGAGATTCGGGAAGCAGGGCCCGGAGGGAAATAGACATACGGAGCGATTTCAGCGCGGCTCGCCGTCTTTATGAGGGTGGATTCCGGCTCGAAATGAAGCTGGAGGTCCATCGAAGGTGAAGGAAAAGAGCAGGAGAGGATAGGCGCCAAGGTCACAGCTTTAATGCTCACTACGTTCCGCCGTCGGCTAGACTCAGTCTGCCGAGGTCCGTGTAGCCGAGTCAAGGCTGTACGTGGCCGGCTACACAGATCACACAGATCTGTGTAGCCGGCCACACAGCCTACACGGACCTCGGCAGACTGAGTCTAGCCGACGGCGGAACGTAGTGGCTGTTACGGTTCTAAAATAAGGTCTGGCGTATCGTCGATGCGCCGGTGGATCTAAATTTTCAAAGAGGGTAACTAATGCGCCTACATCCAAATATTTGACCGTATGTACTTTCCCAATCCTTTTTTTTGTATCTCAAATCCCGATCCAATCGATCATAACATGCTGTGATCGGACGCGACTAAGCACTATGGGCCCATTCAGGTTTTCGAGTGGCCCAGTGGGAACTGAGAATGAAAGTAAGCCGTCTGCTATGAAGTAAAAGTCAAATGAGATGAAACCAAACGAGCTAACAACTGTCAGCTCCACCGAGGTGCCGAATCTGGCCTCGTTTACAAGTGTTATTGGTCGAAGAAAACCAGTTCATCGAATGCGATTCGCGGTAGTACAGTGCAGCTACAGCGAAAATAAAGAGCGGATCTCTGCTTACACTGGGTCCTCGGCTTCTCCGACAAGGAACACCGCATTCACCCCATCATTGCGCAACATCTGAAACGGCGCGTCAAGAGCGTTAGCCTTGACGTTATTACTGGTGTCAAAGACACGAAGCCATGTGAGGCGGGGGAGCCGCGATCTAACCATTGTAAGAAAGAGATCCTGTGGAAATAGTCCTTCGCCAGCTCCATACACGAAGGAGACGAGGTTGGGGCAGATGATGTCGCTGGAGGTTCGGGATACGGTCATGGCGTCGAAAAAAGCCGGCTGATGTCCGCCCTCTACGTATGAGTCGACGAGGAGATGGGTGAGGGTCGGAAGGCCTCGGAGGGCAGCGATTAATTGGGGAGAGATCACGCATTCTGCCAAAACCAGCCGTTTCAGCGGGCAGGACGAGCTGCGGACAAAGGAGAGGAGGGTAATCAGGTGCGACCCCTGACTTATGAGGCAAGATAGGCTTTCGAGCAAGGGTGCTTTGAGACGACCGAGCCACTCGGGATCCTCGATCAAGAGACTGCGTAGTCGCGGGAGTGTGACGGGGGGAAGGTCATCGGGTTCGAACGGATCCTGGAAGCTGACGACACAGTGCACAAGGTTGCACGCCGACGCAAGTATGACGAGCTGAGGTTTCGACCAATATCCGCCTCGGTAACGCGCGATTTGGTCCCATGGGATTGAGATAGCGGGCGAAAGAAGGTAGACGTCCCAATCGGTGAGGTAGACCTCGCGCAAGCTCGGAGCGATCCCAAACACGTCGGGAACGGAGTCTACTGCATACATCACTTCGAGCTTCTTCAATGATGAAAGGCGGCCTTTCACGGGCCGTAACCAATCGAGCGCCTCGTATGACTCTAGCGAGGGAGCATCGATGCGCAAGCCTAGCGACCGCACTCGGCAACGATCAAGTCCGCCATTCGGGGGTCCATAGTGGGTGTGGTACGTGCACGTTTACCTACCGCCCAATAGACCTTCAGTAGTGCGTTGGCTGAGCGGAGAAGCTGGGCTTCGATCGTGGAACAGTCATCGGAACGGAGATGGGAGGCGGGGATGACAATGGAGGTCCAGAACTGAGTGTCTTCCAGCACGAAGAGTCTCTAGGATCGGCAGATGTGTCCTAGCCACCAGAGGGGCTTGAGCGGTGTTTCTTCGTCATTTTCCAACAGTAGAGCGAATATCTCGCAAACCAACTCCGGAAGCACGCGACGGACCGGGGAGAGTATGCCCTAGGCTCGAATCCAGCCTGTCTATGAAGGCAAGCCTGTCGATAGACAGGCTGGTCGATCTGGGTTTCAATTAGCGGATCAAAATTATTACCAAAAAAGGCTATTGGGTAACTCACTCGTTTCTCAATGAAATTTCGGGATTCCTTCGCGAGGTGTCATCGCCTCGTGTCATAGAATATGCTTAGCTTTTTTTGAGGGTGAATGCTTGAGTTTTGAGCGCGCTAGACGAGAATCCGTGGTGCTTGTTGTTCTTTGCATCTGACGTCACCCCGCTTGGAACCCGGTCCGCAATAGCCTTTTCTGGTAAGATTTTTGTGTTGGTGATTCAAACTCAGATCGACTGGTCTGTCTATCGACAGGCTTGCCTTCATAGACAGACAGTCACTGGTCTAAGTATGCCCCGATACTGGCGGACGCGTTCCATGGCCTCGGCTCGTTTCGCGATGAGCTCAGTCGGAGCGTCGTCCAAACCACGCATCTGAGCATCTAACGCGGCGACCCCAGCAACTTCTTCGGAGATGATCTGGCGGATAAGGGGGATTTCTGAATCAAGAGGAGGATCGTTTCCCTCGGTCAGGGACATGAAACCGAGCAAGATTCTTGGTGTCAAAGACGGTGACATGGATAATTCTAACAGGATTGGTAACATCTTCGCAGGAGATTCGGAGTACTTACTTTGGTCGAGGGAGGAAATAGCAAAAAAAAAAGGCGGAGTTTGAACTTGACGTGATCCGTCTTGTCTGATGCCCCTAACCTCGTTGTTCAACTTCTACAGCCCAGGGAAGTCTTTCGTATAATTCAATGCACCCTTTCAATGTTCCGGCATCATTATTCAAATCCAGCGCGACCATGCTTGCCTCTGACTTTGCTTCAAATCCTATGCCTGTGGAGGCGGAACCGAGCGAGGACGATGACAGCTTGTGATTTGATCGCAGACTGACTTCGCTTCAATTTTCACGCTGCGATCTTTCTCTTCTAGGCCTGTTCTTTGAAGTTTGCTCCCCTCCCTCTTTTTCAACCATAACGTACATGCTGCTGCGGGTCGGGCCGATCCGACGTCAAGAAGAGGGCAGCCCCGGAGACCTACTCGATGCCTGTACTTTCGTTTCTTCCTCACCTTTTCGCGTTGTCTTTCAGATGAAACAAATTTGTTTCATCTCAGCCAGGGGTTGGTGACGAATGCGACAAACAATATTTAGGCTCCGTCGGAGCCGTTGTTAGTCGGTTGTTAGCGTGGCCCGCTATCTGCGAAGCCGTCGGCATCCACGGTAGCGGGGGAAAATCGCGCCATACTTCGAATCAATTCAACAACTTAACAGAGCTAGCGCTGATTCAGCGAGGTCAGCACTATTGCGTGAGTCCCGCGCGACCCCGGTCCAAAAGCTACTTACCTCCTCAGTCCTGAATCAAGTTCCCTCAATCAAGTTGGCTCAGTACGGCCAAAAAAAAAAAAAGGGTAAGGCCCGTGTTCAACCTACTTGCTACGCTCTTTCATTGCACAAGTTAGGCCATCTCACGTACCACATACCCGGAATACCCGACGGTTCCCAGTGATAAGGGGATTGTATGCGGCGGTATGCCGCCCCGGCTCCCGTATCCACATGGCATCCATGATGGCGAGTCATATCTGCAATCTATTTGAGGTTTCTTCTTCACACTCTCCGCCATCTTCCAGTGTCAGGCCTCCGCAGCGCAAGAACGGACAACATGGACTTTGTTCCACCAGACATCCAGGTTGTTTTCGATGCAGCGCGCTTTTCTGCGTTAGAACCATCGTATGATCAAATTTCTTATCGCTGATAATGCAATACTAAGCGAGCGGCGGGCAGTAGCATTTGGACGCGTACCTTGGCCATCCCACAATACGCCGCCGTAATTTCTGCCCTTTTTCTCGTCATTCGGTCCTTGGCGCGATGGCGTGCGCCAAGTGAGTCTCAAAAGTCCTGGAGAGACACCACGTCCTACGGCGGCACCATCGTGTTAATCCACAATTTTCTCCGTTTTCTGGCCTCCCTGACCCTTTTCGGGCTTTCCGTCACGTCGCTGGTATTCGGGGCGGAAAAGGACGCCGGAGTTGAGCGGGGCTTCGGTCTTGAGCTCGGGTTGTGCGGCTTTTACGTACGTGCGGTCTTTCCTTCTCGCCTACGTAGCTAAGCCCGTCAAGTTGTACGCGTCCCTTCTCGCGGGGGTGGCACTACGCGCCACGACAAAAGCCGGCGCTCTCGCGGATCTGCACCTCAAGTTCATCCTTGCCGTGGCCTTTGGCGTGTATTTCTACCGCGACATCTTGCCCTTCGCCACCTACACATGGCCCGTTCAGGACGCCTCGGAGGGCCCCATCATCCTGCGCGCGAAGCTCATTACACTCACCCTCGCAGCGGTGATCATCCCGCTGGTGACGCCGCGCGTGTACGTCCCTGTCGACCCGGCACACCCCATGCCCGTCCCGAATCCGGAGCAGACGGCGTCCCCGCTCAGCCTCCTCCTCTTCAGCTTCCTCGACCCCGTGATCGTTCTCGCGTACAAGCTCCCGCACCTCCCGTTCGACCTGCTCCCGCCGCTCGCGGACAGCGACGCCTCAGAAAATCTCAAGACGAGAGGTTTTCCGGTACGCCTGTCGACTTCATTCTTTCCGCCATTCAATTCATTCATCCAACTTCGATTGACTTGACGTTGCAGAATATCGACACCTTCTCCGGCGCGAGCACGCGCCATATCTTCTTCGGCATTATACGTACCTTCCGGAAGGAGTACGCGACCATCCTGGTCATGCTCCTCGTCTACGTCGTGTGCAACTTCGCCGCGCCCATCGGCATCAACCGTGTCCTGGCGTGCGTTTCCCCTGCCCGCTTTACTTCTCTCCTTTCGTAAACTTGTTATTCATTAATGATTCCGCAGGTATCTAGAAAACGGCCCCGCCGACTCGTCGGTCCGCCCCATTGTGTGGATCCTCTGGCTCGCGTTCGGACCACTGACCGGGACGACGGCGCTGCAGTCGTATTATCGGCTTTCGGTGCGTCCCTCGCCGTGTGGGAATAAATTTATGTGTGACTCCGTTCTTCGTGTAGATGCGCATTCTGGTCCAAGTCGAGGGTCTCCTCACCGAGCTCATCTTCGAGCACGCCTTGCGCGTGCGGGTGAAGGCACACAACCCCGACGACGGTGAGGGTGCTGCAAAGGCTGCGAAAGACGCGAGCGCGAGTGACACCGCGTCAACGCTGGCGCCTGCCACGTCGGATGAAGGATCGGATTCAGGTAGCGAGACGGTGCAGGGCACGAGCACGACGTCCGGTGCCAAGGACAACGGCAAGGACACGCATTCCGTGAAGGACAAAGCGCCACACAGCTCCATCGACGTCGGCAAGATCTCCAACCTCGTCACCACCGACCTGCGCAACGTGACGAACATGGCGGACTTCCTGCTGCTGCTGTTCTATATGCCCGTGACGATTGTGTTCTGCGTGGCGTTTTTGTATATCGTGTTGGGGTGGAGGTGCGTTTTTGTTTAAGCTGCGTTTTACTGCTACTCTTCCACTTTGCCATTGTTCCTTCCCTCCCTTCGTATCGAGACCGGGCGCTGAAGAGGTGTCTTCATTTATTTTAGCTCGTTTGTGGGGATGGTGACGATGGCGTTGCTGTTCCACTCTCCGGCTTCGCCGCCCAGCTGCTGCAGGTCATCCAGAAGGGGCGAATCAAAGCGGCGGATTCAAGGATCGGAACAATTAGCGAGAGTAAGTGGCACGCCGTTATTCTTTCCATCCCCTGTCCACATTTCATTTCTCTCTTTCTTTACTATTTCACTTCGGTTTGGCTTTACCTTTCTGTCTTCCTGCTTCCCGGTCACTGACACCCGCTTTCAGCCATGAACGTCCTAAGGATGATCAAGCTCTTCGGGTGGGAATCCAAGATGCTCGCGCGCGTGAACGCGAAGCGCGAGGATGAGCTGTATTGGATCTGGAGGCGCGAGATCTTCGAGTGGGTCGCGAATACCGTCAACAGCTGCATCCCTATCATCACTATGCTGGTCACGTATATTACCTTGTGCGTGCACTTTTTCCGTTGTTTTTTTGCCAACTTTCCCCCCCCCCTGTCCTTGTACATACTGACTCAAACTTCGCAGCGTGAGTTGACAAGCCTGCTGGGATGCGATGCTTATTGCTAACGACGGTTCAGACGGTGATCATGAAGCAAGAGCTGCGGCCGTCGATTGTGTTCAGCACGATGCCAGTGTTCGATATGCTCCGCCAACAGCTGCACATGGCGAACTACCGTGTCATCCAGTTCATCGACGCGAAAGTATCGGTGCGTCTTTGGTTTCTTGTCATTTCCACCACACGCTGATTGTACTTGTAATTCACGATCGTCAGCTGGACCGTATCAATGACTTCTTGCACAACGTACGCGTTTTCGCAGTTATTTTTTGAATTCAAAATTCAAATAATATGCGCTTCAGACGGAGCTCTTGGATCAGTTCGCGGACGACAAAAACGCTGAGGTCGCTGCCGAGTTCCTCGCGACGGAAGAGGCGGTTTCCCAGGAGATCGGATTCCGCGACGCGACGTTTACATGGTCGAACGACGATAACAGCGACGGGTCCGTGACGCCGTCGAGGCATCGGTTCACGCTCCGCATTGACGATGAGCTGCTCTTTAAGCGCGGGCGCATTAACCTCGTGGTATGTTCTTGTCTTAGGACTGAGAAATCGGCGCTGAGGGAGATCGTTAGCTTGGCCCCACTGGCGCTGGAAAGACCAGCTTGCTCATGGCGCTGCTCGGTAAGTCAATTGATATGTTGCGGCAAAACATCGGGCCTAAATGTGTTCTACGTCTAGGGGAAATGCACTTCACGCCCTCGACGCCCGGTTCATGGTATAATCTCCCGCGCGAGGGCGGGGTCGCCTACGCTGCGCAGGAATCCTGGGTTCTGAACGAGACCATCCGGGACAACATTCTCTTTGGGTCTGAGTACGACGAGGAACGGTACCAGAAGGTGCTGTGTCAATGTGCGTTGGAGCGCGATCTCGAGCTGTTTGAGGCGGGAGATAAGAGCGAGGTCGGGGAGAAGGGTGCGTGGTCGTTTGTCTTTTGGGTGCGAGTCCGAGCTCTCAAGCACATTACAGGTCTTACTTTGAGTGGAGGACAAAAGGCGCGCTGCACTTTGGCGCGAGCGATTTATTCCAAGGCTGAGATTCTGCTCCTCGATGATGTGCTTGCTGCACTAGAGTGAGTTGGATCCAATCATCGTCTGCGTTAGCCAAACTCTAATGCCTGACTCGCAGCGTCCATACGTCGAAATGGATCGTCGAAAAATGCTTCAGCGGTGACCTGGTCAAAGGCCGAACCGTTATCCTTGTCGTAAGTTAGGACATGCCCCCCCAAAATACATTAAGACTGATTGATATATCTCGCTTCGCAGACGCACAATGTCGCACTTGCGGCGCCTATTGCTGACTTTACAATCTCCATCGGATTAAATGGGCGGATCCTGAGCCAGGGATCGGTTGCAGAAGCGCTCCAGCACGATTTCAAACTTGCAGAGGAGGCGAATGCGGATCTACAGGTGATGGAGCAGGTAGTGGACGCGGAGCCAGTTGAAGTGATAGCGGACACCGCGGCGGCAGATTCCAAGACCGATGGAAAGCTAATCCTTGCAGAGGAGGTGCAATTGGGCAGAGTGAAATGGTCGGCCGGTGAGTGGTTTCACGCTGCACCTCATGCGTCCGCTCACTGCTGGTTCCAGTGGGTCTATATCTTCGGGGTCTGGGAGGCTTTGGATTTTACGCCGTCTTTATCGGATTCTATACTCTTTCGCACCTGGCTCAGATCTACGAAACATGGTATCTCGGCTACTTCGCATCGTTGTACGAGACGAGTCCAAAGGGTTCTGTTTCGGTGTCCTAGTGAGTGCTTCGTTGGGCGAAATCTTGTCCCGCCTGAACGCATTCCCTCAGCCACATCGGAATCTATGCGCTTATCACACTGTTCGACATCCTCGTCCACTCCTGGGCGGACATCGTCTTCGCTTACGCCGTGCTGAGGGCCTCAAGAAGCATTCACCGTCAGCTGATCGAGTCTATCCTTGGAACGACTCTACGGTGGCTGGACATCACCCCCGCTTCGTGCGTTATTGCTCGTTTCACAGCAGACATCACTGCAGTGGACGGCCCCATTCTCAATGTCTTCGCGGGCTTCTGCCATGTCACGATCTCAATGATCACATCTTTTGGGGCCGTCGTGTTTTTGACGCCGTTGTTCTCCGTCCCGGGCGCTTTGGCTGCTCTCATCGGAGGGACAGTCGGTCAATTGTTCATCAAGGCGCAGCTTTCCGTCAAGCGCGAGAGTAGCAACGCGAAGGCTCCGGTACTTGGGCAGTAAGCCAACTTGACTCGGTCTTTTCCTTTTTCGTGCTAACGGTCTCCAGCTTCGGTGCCGCCATCGCAGGACTTAGTGGGTCTTCTGGATAATCCTTTTCCTTGGCGTTAGCTGAAATGACTATTTGCGAACAGCCTCCATCCGTGCCTATGGTGCTCAAGGACCATTCATCAAGGAGTCTCTCCGCCGCATAAATAACTACACTAGGGCCGCTCGGACTCTTTCCCTCCTGGATCGTTGGGTTGGTGTTCGACTCGCGGCCGTTGGAAACATTCTCGCTGCTGTTCTTGCGACGTATCTTGTCTACTTTCGTCAGGTACGTGCGCCAATTGAACGACTTGCCGGTTTCTGATTTGTACGATAGGAACAATCCAACAACGTGGGCTTCAGTCTGAACATGGCAGCCGGATTCAGCGCCCGAATTCTTTTCTGGGTAAACTCGGCGATAAGATACGCTGTCCGAAGCTGACTTTTTCAAGGTTCGTATTTGGAATGATGTGCAAATCCAAGGTGGGCTGCTCTAGATTCTTCCTACGTTTTCTGACATCGTTTCGTAGGCAACAGGTATTTTCTAATCAACATCCTGTGCGATTTGAACTTGACTTGTGCCATTTAGCTTGGAACGAATCCAGCAGTACATCCACATCGAACAAGAAAAGAAGTCTACCGAGGCTGGAAAGCCTCCAGCACACTGGCCCAGCAGCGGCGAGCTTGTTGTCGAGAAATTATCGGCACGGTATTAGCCAGACGGTCCCAAAGTCCTGCGTGACATCTCTTTCCGTGTTCAATCGGGCGAGCGCGTAGGAATTGGTACGCCGCGTTCTACATACCGTTTTCCCGGGTTTTTCTCACCATGAGCGAAAGTGGGTCGTACCGGATCTGGAAAGGTGCGATCTACCATTCCTCACTTCTTTCTGGCGACTAACTTTTATATTCAGAGCTCTTTGACCCTCGCTCTGCTCCGTTGTATCTATACGGAAGGAAGCGTTCACTACGACGGGATATCAACCGCTTCCATCAACCTCGACGCTTTACGGTCGAATATCACCATCATTCCACAGATGGTAGGACCGTTCCGCTGTTCTTGGCTTCAACGCTGACCCCGTTTCCAGCCTGAACTGCTGTCAGGGACGTTGCGTCACAACCTCGACCCATTCGACAACAAGCGCAGCTGGAAATATTAATCCTGTCCTGGATTTTTCATGACCCACTAATTAATCCTGTCTTGGATTCTTCAAGCCACTATTTCGGGATTAATCCTCTTCTGTTGCCGCCGCAGCGCAGTAGTGCACACCTATTGTGTGGTAGATAGGATTAATCTAGTGCTGCCAGGATTAAATCTCACTCACCAACCAACTAATCTCGTGCCCGCGCATGATCTTATCTCAAGATTAATCTTATCAACTGAGTCACCCATATTAATCCCAAGTTCATGAGACATGAATATTTAATCCTAGGTACATGGATAATATTAATCCTACAGTGTCAAGCATATTAATCTGCCGCGCATCCATCCCATCGGACCTATGATTAAACCTCCTGCGATTAAACCTATCCTTCTGCGTGCAGATTAATCTTATCGACTGAGTCACCCATATTAATCCCAAGTACATGAGACATGAATATTTAATCCTAAGTACATGAATCCTACAGTGTCAAGCGTATTAATCTGCTGCGCATCCATCCATTGGTCCTATGATTAATCCTCCTGCGATTAAACCTATCCTTCTGCGATTAATCGCAGCTCGATTAATCTGTAACTCAGCTCCGTCGCGTGCGGCGCGTTGGGACGGTACCGCGCAAGCGACGCGGGGACGGCGGTGGTGGAGGTACGGGCTCCTTCCGACGCCGTTTGGCTGGCGGCTCGCTGGTGTCTTGGTCATTTACCGGCGCACCTCGTTTAGCCGCTCCCTTGTTCGTCCTCTTCTTCGCGGCCTTTTTCTTCTTTCCACTGCCTTCCCCTTCGCCCCCCGCATCCTCAGCGCCCTCGCCTTTCCCCTGGTCTTCGCCGTCTCCACCATATTCACCATCCACGGGCGGCACGGGCGGCGGGGTACTGGGCTGTACGGCGTTCCCCACGGGAGGCACGGGTGGCGGGGTACTGGTCTGGACGGGCGGCGGGGTACTGGTCTGCACGGCGTTCCCCGCGGGAGGCACGGGTGGCGGGGTACTGGTCTGGACGGGCGGCGGGGTACTGGTCTGCACGGCGTCCCCCGCGGGAGGCACGGGTGGCGGGGTACTGGTCTGGACGGGCGGCGGGGTACTGGTCTCCACCGGCGGCGGGGTACTGGTGTCCCCCGGCGGCGGGGTAATGGTCTGCACGGTGTCCCCCGCGGGAGGCACGGGTGGCGGGGTACTGGTCTGGACGGGTGGCGGGGTACTGGTCTGGACGGGCGGCGGGGTACTGGTCTGCACGGCGTCCCCCGCGGGAGGCACGAGTGGCGCCGCGACGTCCTTGGTCTCGTTCTTGGTGAGTTTGCCTTTGCCACCGTCCTTCTGGACTTGCTGGAAATGCTGACAATAGCGGCGCACCTGCAGGATGTTAGGATTGTCCCAGCCCAGCTCTGAAGAAACACACACCTGCTCGTCGCTCGCGAGTTCGAGCTCCACCTCGAAAACCCCCTCAACCCGCAGACCGACTGGGCGTGGCATGCCTCCTGTATCTGAGTCTTGAGTCTATGAAAACTCGCGCATCATTCATCCGAACACACCTTGATCAAATCCTGCCAGCCCTCTCAATATCTCGCGCAGCTCGTCGGGCGGGGTTGCGAGGACGTCTACATCGGGGAATATGGGCGACTTCGCCGGGGCTGAGATACTGTTAGCATTTTTTACGATGCCTGAGCTAGGTGGCACTTACGCTTCAGTGTCTTGGTCGCCCACTTGGCGAATGCGAGTTTCTCGTCCTCGGACTGCTCGAATGGTTCCATGTCGCTCGTCCGTCCGGCGGAAAAGCTAATACCACATGCAGTCAGCAATGAACAGGCTCAGGAAGGCAGACGGTACTTACTAGAATCTTGAGATACTTCCGTCCTTGGCGGCGTACGCGCCTCGGACGAAGAAGACGGCGTCTCCGATTTGACCCCAGTCGTGACCAATTCGACCTTTGAGTAATTGGAATAGGTCGGTGGCGGCGGTCTCTTGGTTTCTGCCATCGACATCAGCCTTAAGTCTATCGAAACAAAGGACACGTACCTCGTTATGTCGTCTACGGTTGGTCCAGCTTCGACAAGCCCGTTCTTCCTCTCCGCAATCGCCTGCATTTCCTCCTTCTCTTGAGTGGAGGCGTTCGCCCACCGTTCGTTGAGCGTGCTGGTGAACGCCGACAGGTACTTGCCGTCGCAGTTGCTCGTGCGTTCCACTCCGTCCAGCTGCTTTTGGACCGCCGCATTGATCGCCTCCTTGTGGAGGTCGCGGAACTCGTCGAACGCAGAGCGTGCAGTCGGCTTCGTGCCCTTGCTGGGCTTCTCGGTCGGTGGTGGCATCGTAGCGTTTTTCTTTTTCGGTAATTGCGTGTGATTGTTCTTGAGCGTGATATAGAGTGTCTGAGCACTGAGGTCAACATCCATTGAGGGTGGCATGAATTTAACGCAACACAGTACCTCCTTAAACTTCCCCAGATTATACCCCTTCTCAGTCAACTTCATTTTCTCGGCGATGATATCGAATAGATCGGTTTTCGCGTAGGTCGACAGCCCGGCCGTGTAACTGGTGTCCGACACCTTATCGCGATACATGGGGAGTAGGGTGTCGATGATGAATGCGTAGATTGGGTCCTCGACGAAATTGTTGGCTTTAAGCTGGGCCTTCGTCATTTTTTTGTAGATGATGCTGCCAGCGGCGGGAGGCGCGTCGTCCGACGAAGCCATGGAGAACGTTGGGCTTATGGGGGCAGGGAACTATGAGATGGTGGTGGAGCAGAGAGAAGAGTCAACTTACTCGCACACAATGGACGATCAATGAATGCCACCGCCTCCAATCCGCAAGACCACAGGCCGCTTTGAATTCGCCTAAAGTTTCCATTAGGGGATTAGTTGTCGCGTGCACCGAAAATCAAGGTCTGGCCTTTGTGCGTGTATCCGCGGCTAAGCTAACGAGGCGCGGGGCATGCAGGTCGGGGGCCAGATGGCTAAGGCGCACGATGATCAAAACGAGTGCCACGCAGGCAACTCGTCCATTATCGTGCCCATATCAGCGCACTCTCCACAATATTTGGAGTACGAGGCTACTCGCTCGTTGGTAGATGAACGGGGCATGCGCGCGCCCAGGAGTGTGGAGTCTGAAGCCCGAAATTGAGTCGACCAAAGCGTGGTTTTTTTTATAAAAAAGAACGAACAAAGTGAGGTAGGCGTTGCGAGAATTACTACAGGGAGTGTCACAAAGACAACTCCGGAAGAAGAGTGCCACAGAGGCAACTCAGGCGCGCTGGATGTGGGAGGTGGTGGAGATAAAGGTGCAAGCGACGACTTTGTCACAGTGACGCTTCTACCCGCGAGAACGGTCACGTGGGCTGTTTTAAAGCGCGTTTTCGCGCGTTCAGTAACGAACACGGGCGGTAACGAAGTAAAGATGTAAAGATTGAGGAAGAGATTGAACTAAGAAAAGTAAAGGACTCTATAGATCGAAAACAGGAATCAAAACTCACTTCATACTGAGACGTAGGCTCTCGACTCGAGAGACAGCCATGAGATTCCACGTCGTATGCGTCCTGGATTTCGGCGGGCGGAGGAAAAATTCCGCTGCACAGTCTATGTTTCAGTAGAAGAGATAAACGATGGTCCAATGTTCAATCGGTTGAAAAACCGGTGACCAGGGCCGGTACAGTTTCGTCTTCCGCTTTTGAGGTAAGAACACACGAGGATAAATTTACCGCTTAAACCAAACTTTTTAGACGCTCAAGCCCAAATTGACCTCCAATTCTACCGATTTGACCGTCAGCAATCCAGCGACCAGACCACATACCTCTTGTCTCCGTCCAAATAGGCGCCGCTACAAAACGGACTTTGGCCTGTCCATTTCACGGTAAGTTGTATAATTTTCATATACTGAGTTCAGACCCACCAACTATTGTCTTCGAGACTTCCGATCGTCACGGAGGGATCTTACGCTTGATATCCCAGCCCAGGTAGCGCAGTATTCACACCCAAAACTTGTCCACACCGTAATATTCGGTTTTCAGTCTACACATTGAGTCGCATTTACCACTTTTCTTTCGTCGAATTCGTTCTCCATTAACCAATTTCTGTGTTTAACCCAATACCAGAGACCTGCCTTCTGCTGCCATCGCACAGGTCCCTCGTCGGTAGTTCCCGCATCCTGGCCAAATACCTCTTGTCGCCGTCCAAATAGTCGCCGGTACAAACGCGTTCCTCGGCAAGTTGTCCCAAGTGACGATTTCGAACAAGGATCAGTATGTCGCGCAACTTCGACGCTACCAAGGCGAGTAATCGTGAGTTCTAGGTGTCGGTTCCGGGGTGTCCATAGCGATGCCGTTTACAAAACCTGGGGAGCGTCCGCCTAGTTGGAAATTAGCGCCTAGAGCGAAATAGGTCGAATATAGAGTGCTACGCCTAAGACTTGACGGCGGCTGAGTTGGGAGAGAGAGAGGCCTAGTTCGAGAGAATCAGGTGAGATTGCCGATAGTGCCACAAAGGCAGCTCGATCCAAGAAACGAGTGCCCCAGAGGCAACTCGTTCGTCCAGATACTGGATGTAAGTAAGTGATGAATGATGATGGTCACTTGTGACTCCGTCTTGCCATCAAGAACCGTCCATCAAGAACGGTCACGTGTCAATGAAAGCGCGCGTCTTTGCCGTGTCCGCTGCCAGAATCTTTTACCACACCGCCTTTCGCTCGGCTTAACAAATAAAACAGACAAATATATTTAAAGAGCATATATAAACGAGACACTACAGACGAGTTCCATTTATTTCATTCAACTCCACTTGCGGGACGCCAAGTGGCATGGGATCTTGGGTGCGTGGATACGGCGGGTAGGAATATGAATGCGGGCTAAGCAAGAGTCAGTCAGACCGAAAAAAAAGGATATAAAAAAGACGCACGAGGGGAAGGGGGAGGGGAAGGTGGTGGCATAGCAAAGTCTGCCAGCGATGTCGTGGATAGTTGCACACGGAGATCCAGAGCTTCTTGAGCCTTGGCGCAAGTTTGTTCCCATGCCAGGGTAAGCTTGTCGATGTTCTGTTGCCGTGCGGCCGCGTCGGTGGGAGTCGTCGAGTTCAGGACGTCTCGCAGTTTGGCGTGAGCGATATCCCGCTGGCCAGCACGCCGCTCGTAAAGCGCCTGAATCTCGTCGCGCACTTCAGAGCGCCATTTCGGACGGCGCACAGCACGTCTGCGGGGTACAGGAACCATCGAGGGCACTGCCATGGCCATTAGTCGCGGCTAACTGGAGAATAAAGCATGACACACCACAGTGCAGCGCGCAGTCTGCCTTTTCTGCAACAATCGAGCCCGGAGCACAGGAGCACTGTAGAACAAAAATGAAAAATCGTTGAAATCGGGTCGCAGAAGAACTGACCATGGGAATGCGCGGGGCGTCGTCGCGGTCCATCTCCTCCTCGTCGTACTCGGGACTGCGGTTGTCGAATTTCCAGCAAGCCTTGCAAACTTTCCAAGGGACAACGATGCACTCGTGCTCTTTGTCCAAAACGTACCACCCAAACCCGTACTTGGGCACGACCAGGCCGCACGTTTCGCACAAGGTTCCAACGTCGGGGTGGAAGTTTGCGGACAGGGCCTCAAGCTCGAGGAAAGTGAACCCGAGCCACCTGCGGGGCGCTTCGAGGGTGGAGACATTCACATCGAAGCGCCGGGGAGCTATATCCGTGGCTAGGAGGTTCAGTTGCTGAACGAGGGTGCCGAGCCGAGGTGCTGGATGTGGGTAGGGCTGGGAGCGGCTGTTAGCTTTCGAAGTACGGTCTGCCATGTGAGTGGGATGTATTAGTGCAGTTAAGAAAACCGCCAAGTTAAATACTCACAGGTATGCCACCGTCCTAAATCGGTAATAGCTCCCTATTGTTCGCATTCAATTACCCGATTCACTGTGAACACTCAAGTTCGACTGCTCCACCTGCTTTGGATTGGCCGAGCAGCCAAGATTAAATGGCTGATTTTGTGGATGATTCTCTTGGACGGGAGGGTTTGAATTGTGAACATGGCATTTTCGATTCTCCTGTACTGTACATACTATCCTATCCGTTCATTCTATGATAATCGGCTCCATCTCCGAGCCTGGGGTGTCGCTCAAGTTGCACGGACGTCTTTTCAGGGGACGTTCCAGTGCCGCATCTTCGGATTCCTCCTCCTTCCACCAGTCCTCTTGTTTCTTCAGAAAACTGCTCTGCCACTTTCTCTTCCTGGATGCGACCCGCGGTGGAACGGGGATAGGGGACGAGACACGCAATGCCGGCGACGAGGGCGGTAGCGGCGACGAGGGCGGTAGCGGCGACGAGGGCGGTAGCGGCGACGAGGGCGGTAGCGGCGACGAGGGCGGTAGCGGCGAAGAGGGCAACAGGGGAGACGAGGGTATGCTCCAGTCGAAGTCCGTCACAGGCCCGCTGTCCGTGAAGGTACCGGCCTCGGTGAAAGAGTCGTCCGCAGGCAAGGCGTCATCTGTATCTAAAAACCAGTTAGCTAGAGTTTCGTTTCAATGTGTTTGGTGCTACTAACCAGCGGCTTCACCCAGAATCGATTTCAATGCAGTGGTGACAAAGTCAACCAGACCGGGACACGCGTTTTCGGGCACGCTTCCGTTCCGGTAAATGATGTACTGTCCTCGTCCTCTCAGGCTGACCGCAGGACCGACCCGCGACCATGTATCGTTAAGAGCGGAGTAGCAAAGGTAATGCACCCCACACTGCCCTGGTTCAGGCCGAGCGCCGACAACGTTCGCGACGTTGAGTGAATTGAAGTCGAAATGGTCAGCGCCGCGGATGTTGGCGGCGAATTGCAGGGGCTGTTGGTCGTGGTCGGTGCATACGATCATATGAAGTTGACACGCTGCGCGTCGAAGAGTTAGAAGAGTCGCGAGTTCAGTAGAATGGGCACGTACTTTTTCCAGGAGGAATATCATACACCTCGGGGTCGTATTGATCATTTTCGAACGTGGTTATCGCTGCAGAGGCAATAAGTCCAGTGGCATGGTAGTACGAGCTATAGACACTCACAATTCTCTGCCGCGGGCCTTGCTTGAATGATATCGGAAGCCGGGAAGGGATCTAACAAGATGTGAGTCGTATATTCGAACGAGAGAAGAGGGCGGGGTGGCAACTGACCATCGTCGCTGGTGTCAGGCGTACGAGTCCTGGTTTTCCCTCTGGCATCTCTGGTCGGTCGCTTTATGGGCTGAGTATCTTTCTTCTTGACAGTAGCAAGCTGGTTTTTTCGCTTTTCGGCGTTTGCTGCAGCACGGGCCGCGCCTCGCCTTTTATTGCTGGCGGCATACCGACGCAAAAATTCAGGGTGCAGTGCCGCAATGCGCGTGGGATCCAGCGGGTAGACACGCCGACACGCGTGGAGCTCGCATTGGACCGTTTGTTCGCCAAAACGCGTCGGGTCTGGCGGGCCATCTTGGTTGGAGCGTGTAGCGAGATAGAGGGATAGATGATGATTCTTGTAAGCTGGGCAGGAGCGCCAGTTGTCGGGTCTGGGAATCTGGGAGCGAAGCCAGCTAGCCTCGGGAGATAGAGTGGGAGACATGGTGGCCAGAGTTCAGGTGGGGTGAGTAAGACTCCTCGTTATTGTTGGCCGCTTTGACCACAGACCTCTTGCTTAATCCGGCAGATCCACCGAGTGGGCACAAGCGAGCAAGCGAGCCCCAGCCCCAGATAGAAAGTCTTCGAACCAGATGCACAGGAGGTCGAAACAAGAGCCAGAAAGGCTTGGAAGAAGATACATTGATTAATGGTAGGGCGCCCAAGTCACTGTGAAAACAAGTAGCGCCTAGCTGGTTGTACTCAAGTCAAGCAGCGCGAAGTTGGTTGACAGGGAGTCTTGACAGGGATTCTGTAGCACATAGCCAACAGACGGCGATCTGTAGCACAGAGCTAACAGACGATGAGCGGGTAGCGCATGTGATGGACTTAGACGAAACGAGAGATGCTGTCACAAGTCACAGGTGACCGGGCCGCTCTAGCTGGGCGCCAATCGGGCGCTTACGACTTAGACTTTTTCTGACTGCGACCATCACCACCACCTCGTCGTCTGTTAGCTTTGTGCTACAGACTTCGCTGGAAACTCTCTTGCTTTACTGATCTCGCTCTATACCTGGGCCCAATTCTGTTGGCTTTGTGCCACAGATTTTCGTCAATTTCTACTGGCAATATCTACTGGCAATATCCGCACAAATCTCCAGTATCCGCTCAAGTCCTCCACCGTTACTCGCCCGCACACCACGCTCAAATGTCCTACTACTCTGGAACGAATGACTTCCGTATGTTCTCGCTACTTGCGGAATTTTCCTGGCCTGTACTTTTCTGACTGCGCGCCGTAGCGACGCCGCCAGTCGTGGACGCGCCATCCGTACAAAACGGGGTAGATTTGCTCAAGAATCGCAACGAGCACAGTGAGTAGTCCATTATCTTCACCGTCCGTTGGCTTTGTGCTCCAGACTTCGACAAGTCAACTGGCTTTGCGCTGCTTGACTAGCTAAGAAATCATTCAGTGCTGACAGTCGCTCTTGCAGGCACCCACCTCGGGCCATTCGACGGGAGGGTCGGCGCGCACATTGGGGTTGCTAGCACCTCGTGTTTTATCACCACCAACGCGACCTACGTCCCCAGCTTCCCCCCCGCTGGAGACAACTTGGTTCTTCGGCGCGACATGCGGTGGGGTCCCGATGATCCAACGCTCTGGCCGCATCAATACAGCGACAGGTTCTCCCACCTGGGCGCGATTCCGAGGCGCCCGACGACTGCAGAGGGTCGAAAAAACCTCGGCATTATGTGGTGGAACCCAGGTCCCGATGACTTCGTATCGCCTGAGACGGAAATGACCGTCAGCCGCGGTCTGGGGAAACTGAGCGGACACCGAATTGCCGCTATTTCTCCCCGCGTCCACGAACTCCTTGGTCGTTGCAGAGGATATCAGATCACAACGTGTCCGCCCGAATCTCGCGCGCTCTTCACCGCGCTTATGGACAGCTTGCGTCGTGGCCTCGACCGACTGTGCAGTATCCCTGCCACCTTTGAGAGAATGGTGCTCGGAGTCACCAATGTCCAGCGCACGTACCTGGAACTAACAGGGCTCCTGGAATATCTGTCGGTGTACAAACCGCGCATGCTCGACGCCAGCCGCCTAGGTGGCCTCACCGAGGCTAACGTACTCGGCGTCTTCACGTCGGATCCCGTCGTCGCGGAGAATTTCCATCGTGCGCGACTGCCGTTCTGGTACATCCGCCCGTTGAGCGCGCTCTATCGAGAAAATATCCTGAAGGTGGTGGTACCGCTGGATCCAGCGCAATGGATGGAGCTCGGTGCGGTCGAGGGTTTCTTGCCCATCCAAGGCGGGTCGACGCTTGAGTCGCGCATTGAGGCCCTCCATCGAGGGACCAGTACTTTGCCCTGGTACAAGAACCCCTTCGCGTCTGGGATACGGCGAAGGCGATCGAAATGAGCGCTCCCGCACCTGTCGCAGGGCCGAGCCGGGCGATCAAGACGAGCGCTCCCGCAGCTGTGGCAGTGAATTCACCAGCAGCGAGGACCAGTTCGAGTGGAAACCGGTTTCAGCCATGTAAGCCACCCTCATATTTGGACTCGACCTCACTGACATACCCGCAGATGCTCGCATGTCTTCCCAGGCACATCAATCGAACCCTCCCAAATCCAACGCCGAGCACGGAAGAAACAAGTATGTCCACCTCAACAGTCCGTACATGGCCAAAGCGATACCTGCGTGGGTGGCGGCGCTCGCCGCAGTTGACCGATCCCGCCCTCCCATCTGTGGCCCTTCCCCGCGCAACTATTATGTTTTCCCCAAGCCCGCCTTGCTCATCGCGTCGGAGTCGCGACGCGACCTGTATATACACCACTACCAGCTCATCCGCGACGCTTTGCTGTACCGCCAGGGGGATGTAGACGTGTCTAACGATCCCCTGTCGCCTGCGGAGTGGCGGGACGTCCTGCAGGGGAAAGTGGTGACTCAAGGCAAATCGGGTAGTCTCGGGGAGAGGCGCACCTCGAGCATTGAACGCATTCTGGCACCCGCGATGAGGGTGTGCAATCTGACGACATTGGATAACTTTCCCGTACCCGTGGCGCGGGTGCCGGTGACGACGCCTAGTCGGGGGAAGGAGATCACTTGGCAACTAGCAGAGATGAACTTCCGCTATGAGCTGTGCGCTCTCGACGAGGCGGCTTGCGGGCTCGACCGTCATGAGAAGTGCCTGGAGGGCTTTCCCGGCGGTTTGTTGGCACCGGAGCTCAGCGAAGGACTGAAGGGACTTGCTGCTGTCTCGCCTTCGGAGCGGCTGCCCTCTCTCTTGCATCTCGCTCGACTGATGCGAGACTGGTCATATCGTCCACGACCGGAACAGCTCGCACTGGCGGTCGCAAAGGAGAAGGGAGAGACGCTGGCGGCAGCCGCAATGGAGGAGGGAGAGATAGAAGACGAGGGCGATTGGAGTGATGCCGCCATCCTCAAGCTGGAAGAAGCCGTGGCGCGCTACTATACCAGTGCTTTCTTTCACTTCCACGGGCGTGCCGCTGTCGTTCCTCTACGTCTTCAGCGCGAGGACATTGCCACGAACACTCTGCTTTCCGCACGCGTCTGAAGCTCGACGAAGAACAAGATGTATATATCCCGCGCTACAAAAAATATACAATACTGTATCTCCACTCGCACACCGCGCATGTATAATAAGTAGGAAGAATTGATCGTACTGATTTTCTCATTGTGAAGGAACTTGAAACGGACTTGGAAGTCGCTTTGAGTCGCTTCCGGCAACATTTTAGGAAAACAATGGCATGCCACTTGCATGCCACTGTAGATAAAAGGTATAATCAATTCTTGTTCACGACGTCCACTCATCCGCATGTCTTCTTCCTCAGCCCCCCGCCCGACCGCTGGCAATGCGAGGGCCTCAAGCTCACGCCATCATATCCAGACGGTTGGCCAGCTGGCGCGCGCGCGCCTCTCCAATGAGCAACGCCTTCGTCTCGCTACCTTGGCGCGCTTTCCAGAGCCTCCCGTATTCCCCCCGGCGCTCAAACATCTACCCCCACCCCCACCGCCCCGGCTGCCCGTGGAGCAGCCTGGGGATGGTCAAGGTATCTTGGCTATGATTTGGATGGCGGTGTGTCTTTATATCTTTTCTTTCGCCTATTTTTCAGGCTGACATGGGCATGGCGAGCAGAATAGGGTGTCACCCAAGAAAGTTTCGCTGGCGCCTCCCGAGGCAGGATTCGTCTGGCTGGACCAGGCCGACAATGTGGTGAGGCTGGGTGGCGCTAAGATTGCGGCGCCTATCGCGCTGGAAATATTCCTCGGGCGACGCTGGAAGCCGGTGACCTGGGATACGCCTATTCCAGCGAGGTCGGGGACTGCGCTACTACTCCGCGCGCGAGGAGTTACGGAGCTGAAAAACTGGGACGTTGTGCAGACGGTCACTAGGGACGAGTAGAATGTAAAATAGTTCTCGCGTTGAGGGCAAGATTTGTATATTTCGATTATTCAGTGCTGTATTCATGTGTTCTTATACTATCTATTCAACCTTCCTCTTGTCTGTCTTTTTTTTCCTGTGCGTTCTTGGGATTTTATTATGAGGCGATTTTGGGTGCGTTATGACCCTAACCCTAATCATACATGGCCATTTTCGGCCAATTGTCTTGTCTCGAGCCGCCATCCACCACCACCTCAACATTCCAGGTCTCCTCGCACTCGTCTGGACCACCGTCAGCTGCTTTTGTGGCACTGGCAGAGCTGCTTTTGTAGCACTCACGACTCCACCTCTTATAATTTGCCACTCTGGGTCGACTGGAATTACACCTCGACTTCGACTTTAGTTGGGCGTCTTACGGTATCCACGCACGGCAGCTACCCCTAGGCTTCACATCTCGACGCCCAGCTACCTCTGTGGCACCAAAATTCGGTTATTGGTGAAGGATTTGCCTTGGTGGCAATCTACGGTCTCGCTCATCAGATATTTCAGCCTCTGGGAACGCGTGCAACACAATGAAACACCCCGGCGAGCCACAGAAAGTACCCGGCAAGCGGGTTCGCCGCCAGGGTGCGGTGGTTCGTGGGCACATTGGCTTTGACACCGACCCTGTCGTTTTGGACGCGCCGGAGGTACCGGACCCAACCCCGCCGACTACAGCAGCAGCAGCCACAGCGGCCAAATCGCCCACGCGTACAAGCACCCGACCCTGGGCGCGACATGGGGTGGCTGACTCGGCGGTGGCATGGGACGACGCAGTCCTTCCTGATGTTCCCGCCCCGGCCGTGTTCCCTGAGGCTGCTTCTGCTGCTCCGGACGACGCTGCTGTCCCAGATGATTCCATGGGGGATGCCTCAGAGTCCGCCCCTCTCGAGCCGCCGCCCGAAACGTTTGGACCTGACCCGACGAAACCACAGCGACCACAGGTAATATTTATTGCCCGCCATAATCATTATCCCGCTGATTTTTTCTGGTCCAGGGCCAGTCCCACTGAATTGCGAAGATCGTTACAATCATGCCCCAGATCCAGCAGCGTATTCTTGCCACCTTCGCGCACCCGCAGCTCGGCGATGTGTGCGAATGCGGCAAGCCCGCGCTCTATCGATGCGTGGAGTGCTTCAATGCTCCCATGTGGTGCCGCGTCTGCATCGTGCGCGAGCACAGGTACAACCCATTTCACCACATCGAGCGGTGGGACGGCAAGATGTTCGTGCGAGACGCTCTGGCGACCCAAAGACCATTCGACAAAACGACATCCCCACCGACTGACCTCTCCCACCTCCACATCCTGGTTCCAACCCACCTCCGCACTCGCCAACCGCACTCCTTCTGTCCCCAGCATAACCCCAGCGAGCCCACGATTGCCCGCTTCACGGTTGGCGACCACAACGGTTTCCACACTACTTATATAGAGTTCTGTGACTGCCAACGACCAGGGGACTACGCACGCTGGCAGCAACTCATCGCGGTGCGACTGTTTCCGGCGACTTTCGAGCAGCCGCAGACGGCCTTCACCTTCACCGCGATGAAACAATTCCACGTCCACGCGTTGGCATCCAAGAAATCTGCCTACGACTACGTGAGAGCTTTGTGCCAGTTGAGCAACAACGCGGCGCCGGACACCATCGCCGTAAGTGGTACTTCATTTGAGCCACTGTCGTCTAAACTTATACACCATCAGGACCGCTATCGAGAATTCCTATTCGCGTGTCGCATCTGGCGCTACCTGACACTGGAGCGGCGTACCGGCCAGGCTCAGGCGCACGGAATCGACCAATTCGTGCCTCATCGGCGTGCGGGAAGCTTGGCGTTGCGATGTCCGGCATGCCCCGAAGTCGGCTTCAATGTGACCCTGGAGGAAATGGAGAACACGAAAGAGGAGGACAGGTACGTGCGCCGGTGGGATGAGCTGCGTTCATCATTCATTCGACATTGCAGGCACAAAATGACGGCTTTTTACTCGGGAGACGCCAACTTCAAGATGCAGAGATCAAACAAAGTAGATGATCCAGATGATTTCGCCCTCAATAACGGCCGAGCATATATCCCCCCGAACGAGGACTTCAAGGCGTATGTGAAACTGATCAAAAAGGAAAAGCCGGAGGAGGTGAGATTGCTATTTTCGATTTACTCAACGAGATATCTAACTTAACGGCAAAAGCTAGCAGAATGTGACCACTTGAACGCTGCTCGCATGCAGAGAATATCCAAATTCAAGAACGCTGTCGTCACAGGTGTAGCCGCAATTCAGTGCGCTCGCCACGGGTTTTATATGCCTCAGAGCATAGTCGACCTCGATCTTGGAGAAGGGTACTTCGGAAGCCTAGTTCCCGATTTTGGTTCATTGACGCCACCTTAGGTACGCTTATACCGACTACGCGCTTTGTTATGCACTCTCCGACATGCAGCTGGTCCGCTGGATCCGATTCGGATACGACATCTGGTGCCAATATGGTGTTCGCCTCATGGAGCGGATCACGAGGTGGTTCCCGGCCATGGTGGCAGTTTTCGAGAAGGTCGTTGGCGCCATCAACAAGCTGCACGTCCTATCGCACAAAGAGCTTTGCCAGATCATCTACAACCTGAACTGGCTGCTTTACGTCGGGATGGTGACGATGGAGATGATAGAGACCGGCTGGGCGGAACACAATCTGACCGCCGGGAGCACGCGGGAGATGAACGCAGGGCACCGGCACGACGTTATCGACGGGACGTCCGACCACTGGAACTGGAAGAAGACGATCAAGCTCCGTATGTATCCTCATTACTCGTACGCCGCCCCTGAGACAGGACTGACATTGAATATCCTCTAGCCAGCGCCCTATCACGGCTCTACAGGGTGGCGAAATCTGAAGAGCGAGCCAGGACTGCCTCCTTTAGCGAAATCGACAAGTTCCAGCGTGAACAACACAAAGAAGCCGTTCTGGAGTGGGAAAAAAAGGATGAAAATCCGCGACGCGACAACAAAGGCGTGTGGCATAGTGTTTTCCAGGTGAACATGAAGTCGGGTACGGGGCATCGTCTGTCTGAGACCTCGCGGGCTAACCGATAGCTAGGTCCTCCTACCCATGCCGCTGCGTTTACGAAGCTGTTGGCTAAGGAAGCGGCCGCAGCGGCCACAGAGGCGGAACGGCACAAAACGGGAGATGTCGGTTTAATAAGTGCTGCCTTAATGGCCGAAAGGCACAGGTGGGTGTCTGACTCCTGTCGCGGATTTCGATTTCTAAACTGACCGAATTGAGCAGGGAGCGTCTCAAGCACATGAACGCCTCGCCCAACACAGCGCCAGAGGCGAAGCTAGCTGCGAAGCAACAGCTGGACTCCGATATTCAGGCTTTGCGGAAATTGCAGCTTGACCGTGTGCCGGAGCTGCACAAGTACATGCCGCCGATGGATTCCGACGAGCCGCAGAAGATGCGGCTCTGCCTGCCTTCCGATTTCTGTGCAGCCGATCGCGAGCGGCTCAAACTCACGGAGCTCGCCGCAGTAGAATACGCGCTGCGCGAGGGGCAGGCTCATGATGCGCTCGGCGAGTTGCGTACCGCCATCCGCACCAACAACTTCAATACAGGGATGAAGATGACCGATATCTACGGTACGGGTGCGACGACGCGGGCAGGGAACTTCCTCAAGTCCCTGGCCAACAACGTCCAACAGGCGGGCGATACATACCGACGACTGTGGCGTGGCCTGAGGGCGCTAGGATTGCCCAAGGATGATCCCACGCTGCAGCCGCTGGGGCGGAAGGAACAGTGGGGGAAGGGGTCCAAGGCACTGAAGTCGACACGGTCAAAGGACCGTGAGCCCTGGTTCTGGTCCGCGCAGCGGCCGTCTGGCCTCGACGACAAGGGAGTAGTAGTGTGGGAGAAAGAGAGTAAGTTCATCCACCCGACCATGTTTGTGGTGCGCGCTGACTGGAAGACAGTGGACAGAGTGCAATGGTTCCGAGAACGGGCGTTGATGAAACGTGCCAAGGAGGAAATCGAGATTCTCGAGGAGGAGTTCAAGCGCGCAAAACGGTGGTTTACGCAGACGAGCGAGATATGGACGAAGATGGCTGGGATGGAGAAACGCGGAGGTACATCTCCTTTTCATTGCACATCAGCCGCGCCATTGACCGGCGGACCCGTAGATTATCACGATGACCAAGGATGGCGGGCGTACGCGTACAGGCAGGCGGCAATCTACGAGGACCTTGCCCACCAGTGCGAAACCGAGTGGGTGAAGCTACCGCAGCTCGTTGCCCAGGACGCAATCGCCGAGGCAAACAAGGCAAAGGAAGATGAAGAGGAACGAGAACGGGACTCACGGGAGGAGCCTGACTACAAGGTACGCCTCTACTGCTGCAGGTGTTGCAGCTGATAATGATATGGGACATGTACAGGAGGACTATCTGGTGGTGGTCGAATGAAAAGGCACTCGTTACTTTAAAAGGCAACTCAGTTACTTTAAAAGGCAACTCTGTATGTCTGATGAGTCAAGGCACCGTTTTTGTGATTAATCTTCGTGCAGATTAATCCGTTGTGAGTGGTTTAATCCAAATGTTGAGCTACTCGGATTAATCGCCTGCGACATAGATTTAATCTTGCGTGTTCACAGTCGTGTATTACTCTGTAGGTCTGATGAGTTAAGGTACTGTTTTGTGATTAATCTTCGTGCAGATTAATCCGTTGAGGATCAAAACCTTGCAACGCTGGTGAGTGGTTTAATCCAAATGTTGAGCTACTTGGATTAATCGCCTACGACATAGATTTAATCTTGCGCGTTCAGTCGTGTATTAATCTCGACTCGCTGGCTCCAGATTAATCCTCGCCCATCACCGGCTCGGTTAATCGTCGCTTCGTTTCATCGTTTCCTGTAGATAAGATTACTTTGTCCAACACAAAATAATCCTACCATACATATGAGATTATATCCGTAGTAGAAAATAATCCAAGCTTGTAGTGTAGATTAATCTAGAATAGTGTCTTGAATAATACAGCACAAGATTAATTACTGCCTCTTGGAAGATCTAAGTCAGGATTAATTAATCCAGCTGATATCACTGCATTCGACCAGTACGACGACGCGACTCTCAATAGCGCGCTGCGTGCCGCTGGACTTTCCTCCCTCCAAGAGGAGATGGATGAGGGCCGTCTCGTACTAGACAGCGTCATTTCTTCCGGTGGGAGCAATCTCTCGGTCGGGCAGCGTCAAATTCTCGCGTTAGGTGCGTGGTCAATCATATAACGTATGGCTGTTCTGATCCCTCTCCTCTGTAGCCCGCGCAATAGTGCGTGAGAGCAAGCTACTTATTCTAGACGAAGGTACTCTACCATCACACCTCGCATGGTAAGCTGTTACTGACAATCTCTCCAGCCACGTCTGCAATCGACTACAAAACGGACGGCATCATCCAGACGTCCTTGCGCACTGAACTCAAGCCGGACGTTACCATTATCACTGTTGCTCATCGCTTGCAAACCATTTTAGATTCGGACAAAATTGTGAGTCGCTCGGGATCTTAGTGAGTTACGACTGATTCCTACCTCTTCCAGATGGTGCTTGATGAGGGCCGCATCGTCAGTGCTTTTGCTTTCTCTTCATCAGCTGGACTGACAATAGTTCATAGGTCGAATTCGACGCTCCCAGAGTCTTGCTCAAGAACCCGAAGGGCAAGCTGCGGGCGTTGGTTGATGAGTCTGGGGACAAGGACAACTTGTACGCGATGGCGGAGGGTAAGGGCGATAGCACACATTAAAATTCACAAGTAGCAAGTGTATCTTCATATCTATATTTTATTCTTGAGTTGGGCCAACGGAAAAAAATGGGACCAGGCCTGAACGTCGACCTTCATTATCTGGCTCCATTTATCCTGAGATTGCGCTGGAACCGGATACTATCGTCCCTCCAGAACTCGGACAACTAAGAAAGAACCGCCAATATCATTTTATTGAAAGGTTTTGTGACCGAGCTGAATACCTAGACCGCCAGTCTTTTGGCTTTTACCCCGGTTTCTAATTTTACTTCAAGGGAAACGGTTCAGTATTGAGTGAACAATGCCGTTCTTTCGGGCAGGTCCGAGTTCTAGGTAAACCATCAAGTTCTGATTGCCGGTTCCATCTTGAAGCCGCCTTTCATGAGAGTGGCTCCAAAGTCGCTGTGGTAAATTCTCTCTATATAGAGTATCTTTGACGGCAAAAAAAACTTTCGTAGAACCATTCAGTAGGTTGATAGAAGAGACGAACTTTATAACAGCAGTTCAATCAAATTTGGCAGGTACACCTTTTTTGTATTACCGTAAAAAAAAAAACTGTGGAAACCAGCTATACCCTTGAGATATAGCATGTACATGAATATAATATAAGTAGATGCATGCTGTGATCCAAAATTGACAGTACTAAAGCTGTACACGAAGCCTTCCAAAGCTAAAGATACCAAAAATCAGCCAATTTCCACCTACCTGATGGCCCTCAGCGAAGGCAGATACAACACAGCTCGAATATTGCAATTATTGAACCTGGGACCCTCAGAGTATATCTTTACGATCATTTTGAGCCCAAAACTCGGCAAACCGTGCAGTATTCGCCGAGAAATCCCGGTCTGTCCGAGTTTTAGGTTTATCTGGGTCAGTGGGAGGATAGTAGGGCCAACCGCGGGAAAATCGACTGCGAGGACCGGAAAGTTACGCTTCGAATTGAGGGTGCTAGCGGCCGCGCATGCCAGATCTGGTTGGCGGAAGTTTGATGGGACGAGCTCCGGCCACGGTGTTGTTCATTTCTTATTCTGAGATCGTGAACTGGGGTGGGAATCGCTGATATCAATGATGTTCGGCCCCAGTTTCAAGGAGATCGACATGAAAAGCATAAGCCAGTACACAGGATTTAACGCGTCTTCTCTCCGGCAGGATTGGATTCAACTGGGATTGTTTTTAATCACTCACTCGAAGTCCAATGCTGATCAGAGTCCCAGCTGGTGGCGCGGCACGGAAGGAAAAAATACATATATTCATGATACCTTTCCCTGTGCAGGGCTAAAATTGTACGTGGAGCATTAGAGCAGTAAGGAATGAAAGTCACATGTGGAGAAATTATTGCAACTATGGCCAAGTGATAGCTTTGGTTTGAAGAACGCGGAGTACAATGGGCCACCAATCGGGTCAATTCGACCAGAAGAAAACGAGCAAATAGATTGGATGCTGCACTGCAGTGTTTCCGGGGTTCTCGCGAAGCGCCTGACAGTGCACGGATCTGAGGTAAGTAGAGGTGGATAGATTGAGCTGTCAATGGCATGGTTCTGTTGGCGTCATTACCGGTCGTCATCGATGCTTTCCAGATGCATACCGGAATTGCACTTCTGAACCTGTACAATTTGAAGTCAATGAGGAGTGTAAGAACGGCACGAATCAAGGCCACATCTAGTGAATTTGGCCAAGCGGGTTAAAAACCGGCGGATTTGATGGGCCATTGATATCGTTCAATTCAACCCATCCGGTCAGCGAGAAATAGACAGGACTCTGGAAGTCTCCCGGACGCCAAAAGACCGGGCACTGTGCACGGACTTGAGGTGGAGGTGGACAAATTTAGTGGTGAAGCTATTGGCCATGATGATCTCATGCTTTCTTCCCTCCAGACCTTTTGTGAGCAACAAGCTGCAACGGGTGCGTGGCGCAATGGCTAGCGTGTTTGGCTTCGATGCTTCTCACGGATGACACCAAAAGGCTGCAGGTTCGAGTCCTGCCGTGCTCAGTTTTTTTTTGAGCATTGTTCAGCTACTCCTTTAAAGCTTATTTTGACCTCTTTCTTTGAACCCACATCCGTGCTTGGAACATTTTTTCGCGCATTTCTTGATTTTTTTTCTCTTTTTCTTCCATTTTTTTTTCTTTGTGAGGAGCCGTGTATGTCCTGCACAACTTGATGATCTCATGTGATTGAGGCAGTGCACAAGGTCTAGACAGAACTGGGTTTGCATATCAGCAGAGATCAGTGATCTTAGAGTCTGCCTCGCTTGGATCACTCTGGGTTCTCTGTCAGATGAGCCTCGGCCTGGCTCCCTTACACTTTATTTACATTTTGCTTGAGAAATTAGTTCAACTCAAATTTATTGACATCCGCATACCCAGCTGTCTGTTTACATGTAGTCATAGTAGGGCCAATATAAACATCCTTGCCAGGACCTGTCCCCTCAAACAATACCCACACTAACCAAGCTTCATTTTCGGAGGAGACCAAAGGCCCACCCCATTTTGAAATATCCGGTTTTGGAACATAATATCTCTATGACTCCAAATGTTGCATAATTCAAATTACTTTTTTTTTTTCGCCCAAAGTTCAGAGTGGCTATACATTATATCCATACATACTGGTTGCATGCTAGATGCTCATTCCCCAAAAATTTGAGTGATATCTCAGCAGAACAAGTGTTAAATGCGAATTCCGAGATCCTCGGACCACCTGGCTGACACGGCACAATTCCTGGGAGGTGATTATCACTCTTACTGGTTACCCACAAGAATCCACTTTGCACAAGGTCAAAAAAATCCCGTTGTGCCCATTTCTTTGCAAAAAATCATTTCTTCAGCAATGAATCTTTTACATAATGGGATGATTAGGTGGTCTTCGTTTGACGCTGTTCAGCAAATCAATTCCCGTGACCTTTAGGTTAGGGTCTTATAGCGCCCAATTTTCAAAAACTTGCAGGCCATCACATTTTCGTCAGCATTTTTTGCGTCATCACTTTTTCTTCCCGCCAAAGTACTTCGGCTTAGATGATGGCCAGAACTGGACTTATAATCCTGCTTATGTTTTGTCCTTTCTTGCCACTCAGCCTAAATCTCCGTCTAGAGTTCGATCTGTAGCGCTTCTGTCTGAGTACCGACGACCTTCCAAAAATCTCTCGTGAGCCTGAACACTGCTGCTCGGTGCGGCCTGGAGAAAACCATTAAACTGGACTTGTCTCATGCGACATGAGACAACACAAAGACAACATGATTCGGAGTCGCCGTGTCATTGATTCTGTGCTTGCTCATTCCTTTCTTCAGACTTCCTTCAAGTATCAAAATTAAAACAGTCCTTTCAATGCCCAGCTAGATAGCAGTCCAAAACCAGGAACAAACACACTCTCAAACGGCGAGAACTTGTTGAGGCAACATTAATCTTTGGGCTCACGCACTGTTCAGAAGACTTCCAGTACAACACAGAGGATACACACCGTTTTGATGTATCATTATAAAAACTGCAGCAGAGAATCTTGGCTTATGGGCTACCAGTTTGACTGGGGCGGGGAGCTCAAGTTGATACAACGGTAAGTCTCGTTTTCAATCGTATTGTTTGCGCACAAGAGATATGCTGCGCAGTCTTGAAAGACTTTACAGTCATTCAATGCAAGTCCTTCATTCAGCGTGACCTTTATCTTCACTGCATTTGCTGTCACATTGCTACCTGCTTCGTTCTCGTACTACCTAGGCAGGACTTGAACAATCAACCTCGTCAGTGCCAAGCAGACCGTGAAAAGGCTCAAGCAATTACAACTTCTCTGCGGGTTCATCACTCGATGGCTTTCGCAACCGTGCGTATCTGCGAAGGCGGTGTTGCGCCCGCCATCAATGCTTGTCTTATCACCGTCACGACTCACGACGATGGAATTTCCTCTATCTATTCTTCCAAAAAAATTCAATGCTTTTCGAATCACTGATCAGTTTTAAACAGAGCCACCAAATTCAATTGCGACAGTTAAAATGACTTGAAGGATGCACGAGTGTTGGTCAAGGTATCCTGATATACAGAGAGTCCTAGCCGAATGGAAGAGTACCAGACCCGATGAAATGGCTCATGTCTTTCAAATAGCCAACAGTGACCGTCAAGTTGGCAGAAAACTCATCTTGGACCGCAGATACCTCGGCCGGCGGCTGCATATTGCTAGGTTTGCCATTTCATTTGCCAACAATGCCTTATCAGAGATCCAGCCAATTTGCGATGGACATGAAATGGCACCCGACTTACCCCACAGTTCGTTCTCTCAATGCCAATTTCGCTGTCTTGTAAGTCACCGTGAACTGAACAAGGCTTGTCACCGGCCCTGGCTTATGTTCCTCACCAATGGAAAAAAATCTATGGTGTATTGTGAGTTGAATATCCAGACACAAAGTGCTTGGTCACTGCTTTTTTTGGGCATACATACATATAATCCCACCTTAAGAATCTGCCATCACAGTGAATCTCACTTTTCATACTAGGCTGTCAAGCAAAATAAAAATGAATGTACCCTGTTAATGGAGAAAACTCATGACTTGCTCAATGCAGTTATCATTGCCCACACGAAGTCGGACACAGGTGGTGACTTGCCAGTGGATGTTTTGAACCACATGGGGAAATTCAGCGAGTATGTTGATTGTGGTAGAATTTTAGTCATGGTGATAACATACATCTAGGACCCTCCACAAGATTCATACCTTTGTTGAGGCACAGCAGAACAACAGTAAAATCCAGAGGTTTTTCCGTCAGGGTGAAATGAATACCCTGCTCAAGGAGTGCAAGACAGGATTGCAGGAAGGAATTGATTTTTTCCAGGTAAGCACCACAGTTGTTATGAGCCCAGTTCCTAAAGAGAAAATATTTTGCAGATCAAGAGTGTCAATCTCACGAGAGACATTGAAAAGCTGCACAAAGAGTCAGAGAAGAGACACCAAGAAGTACTTGATATGATTCAAGCATTCTCTGACACAAGCTCAGATCGAGCATCTACAGTAAGAGGCTGGGATTTTTCTGAGAATCAACCACTGACTTTTACAACCTGTGTACAGATCAGTGGAGTTTATTCTTGCTCATACAACAGGTCAGAATCAAATTTGTATTCAACAAGGAGCTCACATGATGTTTATTACCAAGCTCCAATTCGATCTCAATGCTCCCATCAGAGCCCAAAATATTCCATGGCCGAGATCCAGAACTCTCTGATATTCTACGACTCTTCCATCAAAACACACCTCATATTGCAATTTTGGGTGCAGGTGGAATGGGCAAAACAAGTCTGGCACAAGCTGTTATACATCACCCAGAAATTACGGCAAGATATGGCCTGCTGCGCTTCTTTGTTGCCTGTGATTCGGTTACAACTGGAGTCCAACTTGCTGCTCTTATAGGTGCTCATTTGGGACTGAAGTCAGGAAAAGATCTCACTCAACCTGTTTTGGACCACTTCTCGCGAAGCCTACCTACCCTCTTGATTTTGGATAATTTTGAAACACCATGGGAACCTAGGGAGTCACGAGGAGATGTTGAAGAGTTTCTGTCCTTGCTCACAGATGTCAAGCATCTTGCATTGATGGTGTGTACCAATTGTCTGACTTCTTCTATGTCCTCATGCTGTCAAAGATTACAATGCGAGGAGCAGAAAGGCCAGCCAAGGTTTCCTGGAGTCGACCATTTTTACAGCCCTTAACACCTTTGGAACATGATGCTGCTCTGCAAACATTTCATGACATTGCCGATGGGCTTGACCAAGGTGAGGTTGACAAAATCTTGTCCCTAGCAGACAACATGCCACTTGCAATCAATCTGCTTGCCCATCTTGTTGATTCGGAAGGCTGTTCAGATGTCCTTGCTCGCTGGGAGCAAGAGAAAACAACTCTGATCTCAGCTGGTCATGACCGGAGATCCAATCTTGAGTTATCCATTTCCTTGTCTCTGTTGAGCCCAAGAATCAACACAGTCCCTGGGACACAAGAGCTTTTGAGCCTCCTGTCCATACTTCCTGATGGGCTATCAGATGCAGAGTTATTGCAGAGCAGGCTTCCAATTCCGAATATCCTTGAATGCAAAACAGCATTGGTTCGCACTGCCCTTGCTTACACTGATAGGCAGAAACGAACCAAGGTGTTGATGCCTATTCGAGAATATGTTCACAAAATTCAGCCTCCTCAAGATCATCTTATTCGGCTACTTCTTCAACACTTTGAGGAACTACTGGAGCTTTATACAAAGTATAGTGGAACTCAATCAAATTCTGGAATAAGGAATCGAACTGCATCAAACTATGCAAATATACAGCATGTGATTTTGAAAGGGCTACAAGAGGGACACCCCGATCTAGAAAATAGCATTTACTGCTTGTGTTACCTAAATTCCTTCAGTTTAATTACAGGCCAGGGGAGACTTCCTGCATTCATGCAAATTCCCAGAATCTTTCTACAGTCTTGTAGTGCTCGGCTGGAGGTGTACTATATTACTCATCTATTCGCATCATGGGACAATTATCCTATTTCCAACCCAGAAACCCTGATTTCCCAGGCTATGGAACATTTTGAAGACTTGAATGATGGGGATCTTAAATGTATGACTCAACTAATGATATTTAAATCAATCTCACATGATTTCCTAGGCCAATTCTATCTCAAGGTCTCATGGTACTATCGAGACAAGGAACTTAACCTTCCTGTAGCCAAAACACACGGTCAAACTGCCCTCTCCCTCGCAATTTGCACCGGAAACACCAGACGACACTCCGAGGCATTGGATAACCTTGCATGGATCCAGTACATTCTCGGTAACTATTCCACAGCACAACTGCATATATGTGCATCCCAGAGGCTGGCCAGTACTTTGGCAGATTTCTACCAACATGCAATGTTACTCTACCTTGAAGCAAGGTGCTGTATGGAACTTGGCAATTACAAAAAGAGTATATCGGTTTGCAATCAAGCCATAAAGCTCCTTGGCCTTTGTAACATGTCCCAAGATCCGCCAGCACGTGTCCTCAGGTCTGTCAAAGTGCAGGTTCACAGGTACAAATCAGAATATACTGAGGCTCATAGTCTCAATTGTCTTATCCTCAAAGAAACATCTCTGGAGTCTGATCTGTATAATCATCCCCTTGCTTTGTTAGTTGATTCGGCGATTGGCATATGTTTGGGTGTTTCCAAGGAGGAAATGCAAAAGAATCTAGATGTAGCTGCATCAGCATATATGGCCACAGGGTTCAACATAGGAGTGGGAATGTGTGATACAGTCTCTGCGAGTGTCCTTTTGCACTATGGAGATACAGCAGCAGCAAAAGCACTTTTCCAAAGATGCCTCAAATTATTCTCAGGACATTCGGCTATTACATCATATTGTCTGGAACAGCTGAGTGATATGAGTCGCTGGCATGCTGCTCCTGATTGGCAGCCTAGCTGGCCAACAGTATTCCTAGTACATTCACTCAAATCAAGACAAAAGCTAGGAATTCATCAAGCACTGCAGTACATTGGAGATGTTGCCCTTGCTGAGGATGATGAAGATACAGCCATCAGCCTGTTCACAACAGCACTGGAAGGATTTACAGATATGGATGTCCACCGTAGCAGAGCGGAATGCATGCTCCAGCTGGGAGATATTTGCAGGCAACATAACAACCTTTCCAAGGCAATAGAGCATTGGACCACAGCAAGGCCACTGTTCAAACGGTCATCCCAAGGGAAACAGGTTGAAGATATTGATACAAGATTGGCGTCTGTTGGTGAAGGTGTACTGGAACAACACAGAAACAATTCTAGGCTGTCTGCCAATTCTCAATGCACCAACTGAAACTTCAGAGAGGGTGCAGACAGAGTTTACCCAGGACAGTAATTAGTGAACAAAATCTAGTAAACAGCCTTTCAGTATGATTACACATCTTCTGTATTTACTGTAGGTACTTGGCCTGTACATTATTAGGTCAGATGAATGTGTCTGGTTATATTTTCATCAGCCCCTGAGAAGATTTTGGACTGAGGGATCAGCACATGACAATTAAAGCAGAAGGTCCAGTTTAGACATCTTGCAACACATAAGGGTGAACAGCCAACATCCAAAGAAGAAATGTGAGAGGGATAATGCACAGCACTTCTACTCCCTCTGCAACAAAAAGAAACAGCACACCATACCCACACAACATACAGCGCATCTCATTGACAAATGAGTTACAGTACATGGGAGACCAGTATATTGCAAGCAACCAAGGAGCCGGCATTGAGGATTCGGGAAGTAGTGTATGTGCTTGCATATCCTTGCAAATACTGTATGACCTCCCATGCAAATAAAGGGAAGTGCAAAAGAGGGTCTGGGGGATCAATCTTGAACAAGATTAGTATAGGGATGCACACCGTTGCCGTATTTATGGGTGTGACAGCTGCCTGTAGACGGGAACAGGCCTGTCCTATTTCCATTTTGTTCCAAGACGGCTGCAGACAGCTGTAGATGGCAAACTCGAAAGGTTAGCTGAAAAATACTATTTTAGGGTGATCATGGGTACATTACAGCTAATGTCGGAACCTAAGGCATGAACAAAAATTTTCCATTTTGGTAAGTTTTTCATTGCACCGGCTGATTCCCTCACAAGTCCCTGAGTTTTGGTCCGACCATCTCGAAACCTATACCAATCTTCCAGAATACTTTGTCTGCAATTAGTGATGTAAAGGAAAATGCGAAAATGCATTTCATTTCTCCATTTGGCACTGAGGGCTTTGTTTCTGTTCAGCACCTTCTAGGAGGGTGGGCACTTGTTCAAACACACTGAATTTTAGGAGGGAAGACTTACATGCATTATAAAGAGGGTGATGTAGCCAGAATTATTATTTTCTTCTCCATTGAGTCACTATTGGATCGGAAGTAATCTTTTGATCAAAATTCTTGAACTCCCCATAACTTCTTCAATATGGAACCAAATTCAAAGCTGAAACTACAGTAGACATCGCATTTGACATCCCCCTCAGCACGTTTGGTAGATTTCTGCGTGACCGGCTCAGAGCGCAGTATGGCGGAAGGGGAGTGTGAGAGTGCGTGCATCGAGTGGAAGTAGGAGGGGTGGTTTGCAACGTCCAAGGTGGGATTCAGCGATTATTTGCCCCATTTTTATACCATAGCGCATGAGTCTAGACCGATTCCAGGCCTACAGTCTCAGGCGGATAGTCTCAGACGTTGCTTTATCCGCGCAAAGTCTCAGACATCTCTATCCGCGTAAAAACGCAGAACCAAGTAAGGAGCCCACGGAGAGTGACCGAGATAGATGTATGATGGGGAGGCTTGGAACTGACAGTCTCGATAGCTGGCAGAAAACGCTAGAAAACAGGGAGATGGAAGAAGGCAAGGAGCGAAGATCGACACAGCCACCTCCCACCCCTATCCTGCAAGACAAACCGTCCCCGCGATGCCCGAGAGACCTGTCTTACCCTGCTGCGCCCGTGAACCCTGTCGAGGACTTCGATGTAAGTAATTTTAAGACCAATATAAACCTCCTCGAGTCCCCTCTGCCCTTTCACCAAACGGCTCGGTCGCATTCCTTCCGAGTCGGACTCGTATTAATTAATGATCTGCTATGTATGCATACCCCACCTCAAGCTTTTTCTAGCTTTCTTTATATCATCGTACATGTGCTACATTATCAACAATTGGGATATTACGCCTGAATCCAGACTCCATAAACTACTCCAGTCTCCAACCAATCGTGTTGAACAGTTGGTACGAATTTTTCTGGCCGGGCCGAACACGAGTCCCTTCCCGGCGTTGGGCGCAAAGAGCGACAGCGCGCTGCCGGGGTCGCAGAAGGGAGCTTGTACCCGGATCCAGAGGAGTCAGCAGAGGAGAGCGCGCCAGAGATGTCTGCGGCGGGGTTGAAGGAGGCGAAAGGTGGCGGAGAGGCAGACTGAGAGGGTGAAGTCAGCGTTGAGGACGACGAGGGCGAACGATAGAGAAGAGGGAAGCGAAGTGAGGAGGACGGGGCGAAACAATGCAGGAACAACACTCACGAGGCGCACGCTGCTGCTGCTGCAGCCCGACGGCAGCGGCGAGCTCCTCGGCCTTGCACTCGGCTTGGAGGTACGAAGTCGAATTGAACTGGAAGTCGGCGTTGGTGCACGCGCAGGTCACGTTGGCGCTGTTTCACGTCAGCATCGTACATGAGGAGAGGGGGGATACTACACGCACGGAGACCCATACTCGGTGGCGTTAGCGGCGGCTGTGAGGCAGCCGAGGACAGGGAATGAGGAGGGCGGTGAAGCCGGAGGACTGGGCGGCGGAGATGGCGCTGCTCTGCGACGCGGAGGCGAAGATTGTCGAGGGCAGCGCTACCCTTGGGATAAATGGGCGCAAACGGCGGCGGCAAGGGCGAGGACGGCGGTGACGGCAAAGCGCATCGTGGGTTCTTGGAAGAGCAAAGCCGTATGGGTTTAAACATTCCTGTATTGGCACTCCTCCCGATAACGAACATGAATATAATTGAATTCGATCGTTCGCGTCAGTTGTCGACGCGAAGAAGACCCTACCTCGAGCGCCCTCCTCTCTTTCCATCCAACCTCCTCAGAGCCCAGCCAGACAAACGGTATGTCGAAGACGTCCCAGCAAAAGAAATTTCCGACGTGGGAGCAAGTGAGGAAGGAGTGAAGACGTTTCAAACTCCGCTCGGCACGTCAGCTGATAACCTGATCACTGATCGCCGCCTGGTGGCGCGCTTCTTGTCTCTTCCCACCTCAACCATCCATTCATCCGTTCATTTCGTTCATTCCTCTAGTTCATCTTGCGTCCCTGATCCCTCCTCGAAATTTCCTGTCTGAACTCCTCGATTTCTTAGGCTGCGACATCGGTTTCCAGTTTTCGGCTCTCGAAGCCTTGATGATTATTGGGCGAGGATAAAAGCTTGCTTCTGACGGCACCGAGGGGATGCCGGCGGTCGTAACAAGGTGCCCGACTTTCGTTTGCTGGCAGTTGGACTGCATTGAAAGGTCACCCAAACGAATGGGTTGCAGCGCCCATTGGCAGAGTCACACGGCACAGCTTCTCCCAGGCGACTCCCATGGAAGCGCTCTCCTCAGAATCTTACTCGAAGGCTTTCGCTCGCGTCGAACTCACCACCGAGCGTCAAGAAAACCGGGTGACGCGGCGCCATGGAGCAGGGTTGACCATGTTCCAATTCTCCACTCTTGCCGCAAAGCCTGTCAAACGGGTCGTGGAGAAATATACTGCCGACCCGACCCGCTTCAGATCTCTCATTGACGATTACTTCGGCGACGACGAGTACAGAAAGAAAACTCTTGGCGATTTTTACGCGAACCAAACCTGTTCCTCGAGTCTCTTCAAAATACTACAACGTCACTGTGATCGTCTGGCGAAATTCGCTCGGCCACAGTGAGTATGACGTCTTGTGCAGCAACCCTGTGCAGATCCACCACCATCGACACTCAGCTCATCGCACTTAAAATTCTGGTTTCCGTGATTACCCGGTATCCTGGCGTCCAACAGCGAGTCAAAAACCACAAGGACTTGAGGGAGGCGCCGCAGAAGGGCCCTGCGTTGCTGTGGAACTGCCCACACCGATCTTGTGGCAACGAGTAGAACTTTTATCGAGTTTTTCGTTTTCTGTATCTGCGACAGTTCTTTGGCGCGGATTATGGAGGCGGAGCCCCCGAGCATCCTTAGTGTCGTGGAATTTGCGGGAACGTGGAACCAGGTTCCAATCGAAGTGCTCCTTGGGCATGCCAAGTTTTCCATTCGCAACGGGAGTAAATTCGCAGTCGACTCGAGGGATGGTCGTCATTTTGAGCCTTTCGGGATCTGTACGACTCTATCTCTCAGGAATGCTTGAACTTCCAAGTTGGGAGACGCTTCCCGCCCAATCTCCCATCAACGAGGACGAAACGTCAGCGGTTTTCGGGGACTCTATCCGCCTTGTGTGATACAATCCTTCTACTCGAGGACACCAAGGACAACAGAGTCTGTAAGAAACTCATTCGATGCTATTTCAAGGCGGAGGATATTGGGGAGGGCGCTTCAGGCTGCATCTGGTATCGGACGCCGTCATATCGTCGAGCTGCTGCTTGAGCATGGGGCAAATGTGCATTCTCGAGGTGAGCATATGCCATATGTCCAAGTCCACAGCCATATCATTCAGTCCTGTTCAAGGACGCAAACATGGGTGCGCGATTCCGGCCGCGGTGTATGGTGCAGACCTCGATATAGTTCGGCTGCTTCTCTAGACTGGGACAAACGTGATCGCTCCAGGTAGGCTCAAATTGTATTTCGGCAGTCCAGTTCAGCAACGATAATCGGTCTTGCACACGGGAAAGAATATGGGACTGCACTCCAAGTTGCGGCGCATGGTGGAAACCTAAAAATCGTCCAGCTGCTTCGTGAGCATGGAGCCAACGTTAATGCACCAGGTAGGCGAGTAGTTTCCTGTTCAAGGAGATTACACCGATTCTAGCCCAGGGGAGCTTCTGGGGGTCGGCGCTCCTGGCTGCAGCCACTGTTGGACACACGGAGATCGTAGAGCTGCTTCTTGATAATGGCGCAGAGGTGAATGGCCAAGGAAACACTATACTTCGACTAAGACGAAACGTGATTAATTCGAGTCGAAGACCCGGAGCGCAGCGGAGATGAGACTGTGCTCAATCAAGGCCGCGACATATAATGGACGCGAGAATATTGTCAAACTGGTTCTTGACCAGGGAGCAGATGTGAATACTGCAGGTGAGCACGTCTTGCAGGCCTGATGAAATTTACTTATTCGAATCAAAGAGGGGCAGACCGCGCTCGGGGTTCCCACGTCCGTGGGGAAGCTAGAAATTGTCAAAGTCTTTCTTGAGCAAGGAACAAACGTGAATGTGAAGCGTAATAAATCCTTTTTCAGTCCCAACAACAACCCATTCCAAGGTTCCTTTTTCTCGCCCTCCTGGCTTCTTTATCGCGGTGGATAAAGGATTTGAAGAAATTGCCGGGGTGTTGCTGGACAGCGGAGCAGCCCCTCTTTCCCATAAGGAGAGCATCGGGCGATGATAATGGAGTCAAACGACAGTCCTGTATAGATTGTTCTTCGCTTTTGGCTTAGATGTCGAATGTGAGGCAAAAATGCGGCAGGAAGAAAAATATGACTGGCTAAAAGTAGCGTGGGTAAGTGGCCTCGAGGCGATGACTGTCATGCAGGACCACCCTCACAACCCCGCCATTTCGACTGAATATCCGAACCTGGGTTCCGTTCAATGTCCCTCTGCACACATGATTTGAACACTGATATCAGCGGAATCGGTGTCCGCATATCATATTACCTACAAACGCTGTTCCTCGGTGCGTGAGACGATAGGGTCCGATCGTGGGCTCCTTCCTTGACACCGTCGCAGGCTGTCTCTCTGTGCGGTCTGGATCTCTCGACGAGATTGCTGGAGCGCTGTATACACTCATGGCAACCAATGCGGCCATGTCTGTGACTGGTCTGATCCTGGGACTCAAGCCACAGCCCGAAATCAGTTTCCAAGAGTCGGTCGCTCCCTGGCGCGATTACCCCCTCTACTAACTAAACGCCCTGCATCAGCGCTGTCATCATTATATATCTGCTCTCGATGGGTTGGATCACAGTCATCACCGCACTCGCATCTTGCCACCGTCTCTCCGACGAAACGAATGTGCTTCAGCTGGTGTCTGTTATCCAAGGCTACGTGATAGTGGCGTTCGTCTTCTCCGTACTCGCTACCGCTCCCAAATTCGGTCCACACCCGGAATGCAACCACGAGGCTGTTGTCGTTATTCTTCGCCCATTTTCCGCATTGAAGGGTGGGCGCATCTTCGGCTGGTGTATCGTCGGCTTGATGTCTCTGGGCTACACGATAATGACCGCCAGAGACTACACCGCGCAAATTCAGCGGCAAATCCGGAAACGGCGACAGTCCCAGAAAGAACTTGGCGAGACTCCGGCAGCGGACGCACAGGAGCCTGTTCGCACCCCCATTTTCATACCGAGCCCGGTACCGTTTGCACCTGCAAACACAACAGCGACACAACAGAGACAGGTGAGTGCCTGCGTGTAGTTGAATCAAATTGAACAGAGTATTCATTCGAAGTACTGTAGGCGACGTACTACGGCAGTCCCCGAGCGCTGGTTGACCACCAATTGCTTGCTATGCTCCTGTTTATCATCCTTCTCTGGGCATTCTTCGTCCTCAACATCGAACTCGTCATTCGGTGGTATCGGCCCACTTCGGATACTTCGGTGCCTAACTGGCAGTTCGGTCAGGTCAGTGCGAAGAGTGCGTCGTTCGGAAATTGAAATGAGCTGATTGACGGATGTTCGCCTTAGATCTTACCGATGTTCTTGATAGTGCTGCCCCTCGTCAACCTGATTTCCGCCCTCAATGAATTTGGCATCAAGCCAACGAAACGCGTGGATAGGATGGTGAAGGTGTCCGTGATTAACGATAACGAGTTTGAGTCTCGGCGGAAATAGTGCTATTGACCAAATTGTAGGCGGAGACGAAGAACCAAATTCAATTGTTTTGAACCCCGACAAACCAGGGTAGACATTGCCAACGAACAACGATACCTGCTTGATTTCGACCGCAAAGAGTCCGGTCCTATAGGTGTCCTTTTTGGACTTTAATTAACCGTTCTTTAAGCAAATGGCTGTGCTATTTCTCCATATATTGTTGCTCTTTCGCTCCTCTGCACATCCTCTCTATTTAACTCCTTTCATACCGCATTTTTCTGTTTTCTTCCCACTGCGACCCGTCTCACTTTTTGTCCCAAAGAAATAAACCTCACTCAAACTGCACTGCCTCGATGTGATCCGCAGGCATACACAGTTTGTCCCAGTAGCCGGGGACATCAACGTATGACCCGAAGTTTCTCCCTACATAAGTAGGGGAGATCCACCGTCTTTTCTGATGGTCCTCCATCCATTCCTCTACCCTTCTTGAACTCTTTGGCTGCTGCTGGCTATTATTGTTCAAACGCAGGGGCTGCATTCGGTGTCTGGCTCGAGTTCTTTCGTCTGACCAGTGATGGATCGTCTCTGGTGCCTATCCTGTCTGTGATGCGACGTGTCGCTATTGCTGGAAGCAAATGCATGGTTTCTTTCCCAACTCAGAGTGTCCCGTAGTCTTTCAATTTATTTGCTTCAAGATGGCCAAACAATCATTTTCGAAAGCCCTCGCCTCCATTTTCCGCGCTGATATAGCCGCAAGCCTGGCTTGCGAGAATTGACATTCAATACACGGATTTTGATTCTCAACGAACCCTCTGTTAGCTCATTTGACACTGTGAATCCCCCACACCGGTTTCTCCCCATTCCCTTTTCCTCTTTGCTGGTTCTCAATATCATGATTATTATCCTCTTTGTGGACACGAGGCTCTTTTTTATTACTAGGGACAGCGTCACAACTCCCTACACAGTGCGCAAAAATTGCCCCGGAACCCCTCACTGCCGGTAATTCATGAAATATTATGCACAGTCAAACTTGGTTTCTGCAGGAGTATAATCGCTGTTGTTATAAACACTCTGCTGACACCCATTTCTCAATCCAATCTGCAGGTACATCCAACTACTTAATACTTAATGCCTCCATTCTCAGATCTGTGGTTGTCCGGCTTGCTGCCACAGAGCCCTTCTCCATTTGGGCAGAACAATTCTGTATCCGTCAATTTTACCTACTGTGCCGTACTTTCTCTGGGGGCATACAAACTGTCTCGGTAAAAACGTAGTAATTAATAAATTTTACAACGATGTCCCGATGCCGGAGCGAAGCGAAGGCTCAACTTGTCACCAAAGATTACGAGTACTTTACGTAGTAAAGTGATCGTTCTTTTCATAATCGAGACCAGGTTTTTGAGTTCGCGAAACTTTATCAGTGCGTTTTGACGATGTAAAGAAATAGTGGCTGTGTTCATTAGCTTTTTGTAGTCTTTTTAAGAGCTCGATCTAATGAATTTAGTGGTGATGTAATCAAGGCGGATGGGGCTGGTTCGAATCTGCCGGTTCGAACTGTTTTTATTTTTGATTCTATTTCTTTCTTCATATTTATTGCCAGCCAGTGGCTTGATAAACATGGATTTTCTTCTTAAGTTGTCCATATCAGTATTCTAGTGCAAGGCGGTTCACTATTCGATCCAGCCCATGAGTCGAGATTTCACAGTAGACTGCAATGATGCCTACTCGGCTATGGTCTTGGTTTCAATTAAGTTATGCCTACCTTTATTCGTGTACGATTTGCAGTCATAATTGTAAGTATCTTAAGCTTTTGTAGGGAGTACTTCGGTTATTCCCGCACATGTAGATTGTCCACCTTGATCAACACTTTTTTCCCCTCCAGCGGTTGTGGCTTTGTTCTTCGTGTTTCAATCAGGCAACCACTCGTTCAGGCGACAGTTAACACTCATTTGGCCTGGTCCAGCTCCCTTCCCAAATAAAAACTGTTGGCAGGCCAAGAACAACGAGTATGATAGGTTAGCTCACAGCACCGATGAATGCATACCCATGTGTCGGCGGTGTCACCCTCTTCATCGCTGTTATCACTGTTGAATGGATGGCTGGCGACAACTCTAGTCGCATATCTTCTGTGAGTCCATCTCTTCGTTATCTGGGCTTTGGATGTCTGCGAGGTTTACTGATTCGGGCTCTCCGGCATCACCTTCTACAGTTCTGGCATGCACATGATCTAGAAGCTCGCCCCGGGATGTCCGGTCTGCAGTTCTGCGGCAGGCATAATATACTGGCGCATGGTGCGCTGGCAGGCGTATATGTTAGCCTCCGCAGTCCGCCCTTCCGATGGTAATCGAGGATTAGTCTGTCCTGGTCCTTTTACTGAATAAATTTATTTATTCAGCTGTGTTGATTCCTTTCCTTTTTTTTCTTCTCAATCTCGACCAGGAGGTCCAAACACCTTGTGGTGCGGAGAAGTATTCATGACCCACTCCAATTACCAAATGATTGTCTGCTGCGAACGATAAGAAAAGCGGAGCATGTACTGATATACTATTTTCATGTATGTAGCACCCTTGGATGCAGGCTCATTGTCCTTTGGACGAAGACGAACCAAAAAGAACGAGAAACCCAGTGTGTTCTATACATTCCATTTACAATTACAACTTGCACCCATAGTAAAAGCCGACAACAGCAGAGGATATCGCCAGGAGTTTGGGGATCGGGCCATTGGCCACGTGCGGAAGCGAGGATGCAGTCGGTAGAGCCAAGGCGACTGGTTTCGATGTGGTGCAATCCCTGGTGAGTGGATGCAATAATGCAGCAGTGTGCTCACGGATAGTGCCGCCCCACTGGGGGCTGTTCCACGGCGCACACAAAGTGCATGGATTTGGCATGCATAATTTATCGCCTGATAAGCTGCCTGACAATATCCCACATTTCATGTCACTGCCTCAGTGCAATGGAACTCGGAGCTGCGCCAGGCGCGGGATTTTCTATTCATTTAACCCCACCCAAGAATGAATTGTTAACATATGATCTGATTGAACTCCCACTGCAACAAACACGGTTCACCCATACACACATACCCGTTTTTGGCTTCCCAGTTGGCTGTTTGTTGAATTATCATACAGGTGATGGCAGACCGAATATACACTGCTTCAAATGACGACGCAAAGTCGCGATTAGGCACCCTCAACAAAGTTAATCCGATCGATTTGAACCACTCAACAACACATCACCGAGCTCGCCGCGTCCTCAAGCTTTCGGGTTCTAGGAATTTCCGTCCTGATGAGCGGCCAGTCACCTTGTACTACTTAGTGGACACCGGTGACGCCAGAGAGCTCGGTGGGGACGTATCCATCCAAGTCAAATATACCACTAATCATTGATTCAAATGAAATCTGTTCATACAGTCCAGATTGACCCGAACGCGAAGGTGTTCGCTCAATTTGGTCCGAGAATTTGAAAGCTAATTAGGTTGGGTTTGTGGCGCAGGCTGAGATGCCCCAGATCACCTCCATTGGGACTCGGGAGAAAGTCAACCAGCGGAATGTCCAACATAGATACCCAGCACCAGGTGAACCAGGTCCGGTATGAACAGAAGTGGAAGTGCCACAGACCTGCTCAAGAAATTGAATTAACACCCGACAAGGATTGATCTTTGTTGTCGTTCACATCTACGTACGGGAGCGACTATATATATGTGGTAAATATGCACTGGGATGGGTCCGGTACATAGAATCTGGCGCCGAATTCTAAACTTACTTCTCTTCAAGGCAAGGAAAGGCAAGATTTTCCTCAACTTTTACTCAACATGAAGATGCTGAAGTTGCAAGTAGCACGGAAACCGTGTTGATTATTTATCTTTCGGACGCGTAGGCAAAGCTTTCGGGTTCCAGGAACGAGCCAGCCAGCCTCTTTGATGAGTCTCCTTGCACTACTACTAGACACCGGTGACATCGAAGAGCTCGGTTGAGGTGTCTTCAGCCTGAGGATTATCCATCCAGGTCAAATATACCGTTAATCATTTATTCAAATGAAAGCCACTCATTCTGTCCAGATTGACCCGCATGTGATGGTATTTGCTCAATTTTTTTGGAGGCTAATTAGGTTGGGTTTGTGGCGCAGATGTCCCGGATCACCTCCATCGGGGGAAAGTCAACCAGTGGGTAGAATATGAGCCGAATTACGGCTTGTTGAACCCAGGATCAGTATTACTCACACAGGGCCAACAGGTCCGGCCGCGGGATGAAATGCCGCAGCAGAACTGCAGAAGAAAATCAACCACAACCGCTAGGACCTTCGCTGTGATTTAGTCACAAACTGCAATATCTGTGGAGGCTATGATCGACTGAAGTCTGACCTTATGTGGTAGAAATCAGCATCTATGTGTTGAATTTGGAGGTAGGCAGCATGGAAACTGTGTGGAGTACTAAATTATCTTTCTGATACATAGGGAAAGCTCTATTCCAATTCAAAACATACATCTTCATTGTCCTCAACTGCGCAGAATCCATATCATAAACTAGTAGTACTGGCTTCAGTATCTGGGGCAAGTCACGGACTATTGTCGCATTCATTGCAACACAGTTCAGCAGATGTGCGAATGGCCTCCCCTCTCTGTTTCTACGGTTGACCGGCGATCAAGCCGAACATCAAATCCTCGGTATTATCCGAAGTCTTGCGTATGCAAGACAAGCACAGCCACAACGTACATGTCCGATTGATAAACTTATAATATAACCACAGAGTATTCAGGCTGCAACAATAGCATTAATTCAAATAAATGGTGCATGCTGTAAGGAGGACTGGGCTGACTGTGATGCTGAAGAACAAAAAAAAAAAAAGGTCAAGTACGAGTTATGCCGTGTGCAGCATCGGCCTCCCCCCAAGTCCGATAGTGAATTTATTCACAAGCAAGATAATCCAGGCTTAGAACCTCCAAATCTCGAATTCCCTTCTCATCGCGATGACGAAATCCCAACCCGCCTCTGCTTGGGCAGGAACACGGTCCCAGACTCACACCCAACGGAAGAAGGCCACGACCCACCACCACCGGATTTTGTCTCCAATTGATGATATTTGCATTGCGGAAAAGTTCATTGAATGCCTGAGAGGCGCTTCTTTGGACAATGCCGATGAAGCTCTCCCACTGGAGGTTCTCGAACAGCTCCGCAATCCCCCCGAGACTCCTTTGACCCTGGATAATCCCGATTACCGCCTCTCCCTCTACATATTTCTTGCCGTCAGTAACGCTTCCGAGGTGACATATGATACTGTACACCTTGGAATCCTTCGGCGCCATCCAGAGGACGATATCTTGACATACCATCGGGTCAAACGACTAGTAATAGGCTACATACGACACCCCCCCCCCTGTCGTATGTAGCCTATTCCTAGACGAGGCAGGCGTCAACGAGGAAGACGCCGAGAGCCATTGGAACAAGGACAACACGGAAGACGACTCGTTCATGTGCTTGAGGAGTCATTGAACTTGTGGGGGACTCATTAGTACATAGTTATAGTAGCGGTAGGTGAGAACAAAGAGAAAATTGGCCTTCCCATTTGGGAACAGCGACCACGTCGCAGTGCTCGACGCTGAACACGAACGCCAGCGAGCTCATCGTAAATGCACGCCTGTGCGCGGCCAAGCGTCCCGACGTTAAAGAAAAGGAGAATACAAAGAACAGAAAAAGGATGAGGACAAGAGTGCCCGAGAAAAAGAGATCGAAATTGGATCGAAAACGGCAGAGGACGCTTCCGCGAGAGTAAATCCACGATGTATCGTGACCCAGAGGAGCCTTGGAAATGCTCCCCTGGGCGTGGAGGGCGCGCCGGAACAATAATCCCGCAAACAAGACTCGGCTGCCACTCACAAAGAGTGGTAGCCAAATTTCGACGCTGATGCGCACCAACGGAAAACAAGGGTGGACTGTGCGAGAAGTAGGAAGGAAGAATCAAAGAAGAAAAAAGGGGGGAACGAAACCGAAAGATAAAAGATAAAAAGTAAAGATGGAGGGACGTACTTCCGCCGTAGCCACAAAAGACGAAAACGACCACGCAATCGGGGGTTCATCTCATTCGGCGTCCGATAACCTTATTGGGAAGATTGTTATATTTTCACTGAAATGAACCTGTTCTCAGACTATATTAAAAAATCTGGCTTCATAGTTCTGTGTGAATGTACCATAAGACAGCTCCCAAATATTTTGAGGAATTTCAGTCGAGAAATGGGGGACGAGTTCCCAAATTGAAGTGGGCAGGCAACGCGATTGATGTGGACAGAGAAGATCATCAATGTCTGATCATTTTGGAACTAGTCCTCCATTTCTCAACCAAAATTCCTCAAAATATTTGGGAGCTGTCTCATGATATATTCACACAGAACTATGGAGCCAGATTTTTTAATATAGTCTGAGAACAGGTTCATTTCAGTGAAAATATAACAATCTTCCCAATAAGGCTATCGATCACGTGGGGCAACCGCACTTGTCTGTCCCCTACCTTACCATATGTGATTTAATTTAGTTGTTTGCTGTGGGGGTGGGTAGGTGGCCTGCATGCACATTCTGCGAGTTTCTGGGAGCATGCCAACACATCCGTAGATGAGGTTCTCCGGCGCTGATCATTCCAAAATTTGAATGAAACTGATGCCAAATGCTCAGTGCTGGTTACTCGTTTGGCGCCGTTGATCAGCTGGACATGCAGTGCCAATCACGGCCTTCATTTTTAAGGACTGAGGGCCCCTCAGCGTCTAGCCTTGTGTTTCGTCCGCTCCTCGATGTCTCTTCGCCCCAGCCTCTTGTTTTTGTGGGTCGCAACAATGCTGGCCAGTGCCAGCGTCGGCATCGGCGCAGCTGGCGCAGGCAGCGGTTCGCTGCCGCCGCGAGCAGACATCCAAACATACAATTGGGGCTTCACGGGCTCGGTGCGTACTCGATCAGGGCATCTGCTTCTACTTCGCTAATGCAAAGGCTCCGCTCGGCGTCTCTCTTTCCAGCAAGCTGGTTTGAACCTCGCTGCATGCGCGACCATCCCCCTCGGCGTCTTTTCAGGGTCTCAGCAGAGCACGGGCGTTCCGCCATATTACATGATGGCCTTCCCGGTGAGCGGGACGCCCATGACGTCCCTCATCGGGACAGATGCAAGTGCGTTGGAGTGGATGGTCGCGTTTCCCGTCGGTGCGTCTACAACGTTTTCACAAAATTCGTTTTGCTCAATAATTGAGTGCCTTGGATCGGTGGCATGACAGGCACGCTGCTCCTTCTCGGCGTTGTGGACTCTCTGGGGACGTCGGGAGGTATCGACACCGGGGTCTACACCGTCGTCGGCATGTCCTCTCGTTCTCCAGCCCCTGGCCACTAGCTCGTGTTTCTGACAAAAGCTTGACAGGTGGCTCGACAACACAATGCATTCCGTCCGACTCACACCCAGCCTTTACAATCACCTCGAATCTCACTTCCGGATCCACGCTTTCAACTTGCGACGGGTGGCAGCTCTCGATTCAGGGTGGGACGCCGCCGTACAAGGTCACCCTCGCACCCAGCAACTCGGCAGATGTTGTGAATGTTACGCTCGGTGAGCAATGCACCCACTTTTCGCTTGTCTAAGTGCTGAATGAATTTCATGTTCCGTCTCGGCATAGGGCCAAATGACTCTGTATTCAACTATCTTAACCAGTCGCCGCCAGGGTCCCAGCTCCTAGGTTCGCATTCTCTGATTATTCCAATTTCCCCTGTATTGACGCTGTATCCGCTAAAGCTGCCGTCAGCGACTCGTGCGTCCTTCTCTATTTTCTCTGCTATCGCTGACTTGATGTTTCAGCACTGGCCGCTGGGCTACAGATGGCCCCACTGTTCAAACGAGTGGCCTAAAAGACATGTCGGAAATTTCTAAAACCTATGACAAGGCCGTATCAGGCCTTACAAGGCCGTAAGAATTGCCGGCACGATTAGGCGCTTATCTGAAACAACTCAGCCTGATAAGATCAGATGCCATGATAAGATGACTGATCTTATGCGCTCTTATCCGATGTCCGATCTTATTCGGCCTTATCGGATCTGGCCGACCTTGTAAAGACGATCCGCATCTTATAGGCCATGACAAGGAACCATATCTTGTGGTATCTTATACGGCCTTGCAAGAAGCGGGCTTCACTACCACAAAAAAGTGATATTGTTGTCCTGATTCTCCTTCTTTTTTGCTTTGACTCAACTGTTCCATTTTAATGATGGTTACTGGCATTTCTACTGACTTGATCAGTTATTTACTTACCGTTAGATGATTACTTTTACTGACTCGGATAGTTACATTTCGACTGGCATTGTTACTTATGTTAGAATTTACTTACTGCTCAATAGTTACGTTTACTGACTCTGTTACTTACATTTCAACTGGTGTTGTTACTTATGTTAGAATTTACTTACTGACTCGGTTACTTACATTTCTACTGGCTGGGTTACTTACTGACTACTACATGTTAATGGTAATATTATTGTGGGGTTCGAACGCTTGCCCTTACAGATACATCACGTGATCTTATCGGCGGACACAAAACCACTACACTAACCAGGCTTTTATACAGAAGGAGTGAAGGTACGTTTTATGTACTCTTTTTGGGCTTCCTCTGACAAGTCTGAAGAAACCCACCTGTGGCTATCGCCTGGCGTCAAAACAAATCCGCCTGTCTCAAGTATCTGTCTGCATGTATTACATTAACGGTCCATTCCGTCCCACTTTGCTGCTCTTTGTCGTCTCACCTGCTCATCGCCGCCAACCACAGCTTTCAAGTCACCCAAAGGAAGATCCTTACCCGTGGGAGCTGCCTGATAACCTGCACCATACCAGGGGGCATGGCTGCGGTGTACTCCTGGTTCCGGCGTACCCAGTAGCGTATCTCGAATATCTCGAATTGGACGAATGACCCGACGCAGTGCGCGGCACAGTACAAGAGCCCGTTCCTCCCATGCTCGGACGTGTAGAACAACACATTCTACAACCTGTCGCCATTGTCGTCACGCTCGCCAACAAGAAGGACATCACAGGGCACAAGCTTGCACCCGTACCGGTCCCCGTAGCTGGGCGCGTGCATGCGGCGCCGTGGGCACTCGCCGTTGATGTCGTCTCGCCGTATGACTCCATCTCGCAGGTCTCTCGTCCCTCGCACCGCAGTGGGGGTGGCCACCGCAGCCACAGAGCGCATTTGCACTCACCCCACGCCACTCGTTGTCCCCGTCGCGCCACCAAAGCCACCACTCCCCGACGACGGCGTACGTGATGGCGCCGATCCCGCAGTACGGCAGGGGTGGTGTGCAGTAGGTACAGGTGCCGTATGACCATGCCATGCACGCCCACGCCCCCGTGCTCATGCTCGTCGTGCCCCCATGCCCACTGTGTGAGCCCCATTGGCCACGGCCACAAGAAGGGGTTACATGGGGGCTTGACAGTGCGGACGCACAGGACCGCGTGAGGGGTGAGGGCCCCCAGGCATGCAGGAGGCGGCGGGGCGCCTGGGGCGAAGGCAAATGTAAAGGACGAAAGGTCGGTCGTGTGCTGCGGGTGCGAATTTGGGCTGCGCTAAAGAGGAGGAGGACAGGATGGAAGTGGGCGGGTGTGGGTGTGGCGAGTACGCGAGCGCTCGCGCAAGGTGGAGTTGAGTTGAGGGGTGGGTGCTTGACTTGGTTGAGCCAATTGGGCGGAGGCAATTGTGTGCACGGTGGCGCCCCTATGTACTCCTTGTCCATAAACTAGACCTGGAATATATTTCAAATGTCATGCATGTCATGGAGAGAGGATTATTTACTTACTGTCAGGAAAGCGAATTAAGATTGAAGGCAGCGATGCAAGGGGAATGCGCCTCGCGTATCGGCGAGTTGCTTGAAGCAACGCTGTATGGAACTAAGCCAGAGATGAGCACAAATGGATTGGCGAGAGTAACTTACCTCGTAACCTCTCATTCAACTTAAAAGGGTGTTAATGGTTCCAAGAAAAACAGACTGAATTGCGGTAAAGCATACAAAAAAACTATTCGAGATGGGCGGCAGAGGCTACGGTTCAGAATGGAAAGTTGGCCCGATAGATCTCAATGGCTGCTTCGCTAGCAAGGATGGCAGCAATCAGGTCATCTTTTTTTGCTTTCTGCGCAGCCGGCTGGTGGGCCGTGATAAGAACGAACCGCAAGTCCACAACTTTGAGGGATTTGAGCTTTGCCTCGAGTTGCACGCGCAAAACTTCAGCGCGACGACCATCTTCCTCAGGCTGGGAGGGTGCCTCGTCCTCCGAATCGACAATGACACGAGCCTGGCTACGGCGGTTGGATGGACGAACCGGGGACTCAATGGACTCGTCTACCTCATCATCGCTGGCGGTGCTGGGACCTAGCACAACTCGAGGGTGTGGAACGACCTGGGAAACAACGGCTGCGGTGGCGGCGATGGCAGGCTGGCCTCTCGTTGCGGGTGCTGGATCTGGTCCATGTGCATGTACGATAGCTGCTGAGGCAAGAGTGTTAATTGCTACCAAATGACTCGAGAAATGAGAGCAAAAAACAGCTCACCTGAATTGAAATCTTCCTCATTGCTATACACTAACGAGTCCTCTTCCACATCTAAGCCCCCCATAGCCGCTTCCAATTCTGCTTCCTCGTCGATGCACTCAGACGCCCGATCAGTAGTTGGGAGGGCTGGCACGCCGGTGATACCTTTAAAGACATGTTGGTGCCAAAAGCGAATGATACTTTTGGTGGAGGCATCATCTGCCTTGCTTTCTAATGCCCATCTGAAGCGCATATAGATTTCCCGGAAATCGATTTTGGAGGTGGCTCCGACAGGCGTGAAGGACTCGGACTTTTGGTCTTCCAGACTAGACCAATAGCAAATGAAAACAGCCTGGATAGCAGTTAGCACCGAATACTGAGTGTAGCAATAAGGATTTGGTCCTTACTGTGGTGCAGACGAAGGAGATGAGGGCTGCGTTCGGTTCTATGACGTGCCACAATTGCCCAAGCGTTTGACTTTGGGGTTTCCTGCTGCCCTTGTCCTCCAGGCTGGCTGGGCCAAATAATATGACGCGCGCACACTTCGAATATCAGATGTCATGCATCACTCGGAAAATGTTGGCTTACCAGCGGCATCGCTACGTTCTTCATAAAGCCAGAGAGGCTCTTCGTATTTTTGTGATAGATGAGGGGTGGGTATGGGCTGATCTTCTTCTTGTCTGCATCCTCGGGCCAAACGACCAGGCCATGCCACGCTGCAGGATCCGTGACATCGGCAATGACCTTCTGTGCTAGGAAAATCTTGGGCAGCTCGACTTTCAATGTCTTCAAGGCGCTCGATCGTTCGGCGCTGGCGTGGTGGCAAAACTAGATCAGATCATAATGAGATGAGAATAATATAATCAGCGAAGTACAGAGAAATACGTACATTGGCAGCGAATTCGGGGAGATCCGCCGTGTTCACAAGCCCATGAAAGCTTTCTGGGACATGCTGGTATAGCATGGCCGTGAGTTGCTGGGGGAATAGCGCAGATATTGGGTTGGGTTTCCATATGTCACGCGGTGAAGCGGCGGGGAATGACATTTTTGCGGTGAATGTGCTGGGATCAACCCAGGGGAATTGGACGACCGTGAAAGATTTGCCGATGTTGATAATTGACGCATGGTAGCCCTTGATATTTGGGCCCTTCGGCCAAGCAGATGTGTCTTGCTTTGTGCGCCGTCCTGGCTTGCTTTCTTCTGCTTGCGCGCTTGCCGCAGTGAGCATTTGGTTTTGTTTCAAGACCGCTCCAAGCATTTTCTGTGTCTCCACTAGTGCCTATAAAATTTGTCTGGTATGAGCAAGACCGAAATGATGATAAAGAGCACAAACTTGCCTTTCGCATCGTCCTTGGAGTGGCATTTTGGTCTGGAATCTCGAAGACACGGTCCTCCAAATCAGACTCAAAGCCTGAGCTGCTTGTACTCGTATCCGAGCTGGCGACAGAGGAGAGCGAAGGATGCTGAAAGAAAGATCAACTTGGTCCAGGTTCGGCCAGCAAAAGAATTGACCGGTGAGAAAAGTGTTTCCTTGCCGTTCCATTGACAAGCGACATCGAATTAACTTTGAGGGTGGGATAAGACGGCCAACGCTCCAATTTGGGTCAAAGAAATTTTGTCCTCGCCCCTGTGCCGTCGACTTTGGCGTGTTGCGTTGAGGGTCGGATATTGAACTGAAGGAATCCGAGATTGATAAAATTTTGACCTTGCCACTTCGGTGCTGTCGACTTGGGCGTATTGCATTGAGGATTGTTACTTATACTGACATTGCTACTCCGACGGCATTGACATCCGACTGCAATAAAACCAACCTCTGTTCAACATCCGATATTTGTATTAGATTCAAAGCATAACAAAATTGAGAGGCGAATTCATCTGAATCTGCAACGGTTGCACCAAGAGCAGATAGGATAAGTGACTGTTCTGGATGGAGAAATATCTGTGGCACGCGAGGCAGCCTTGTCTGCGTACATGACGATGACCCTGTGATTGGCCATTATCAAGAAACCTGAATCAACAGTCTTTGAATTAGAGCCTCACATTGGTTTTACTTCTGATTTTGGACCTTGAAAACCCTCCAATTGGTCGAGACGAGCATGGGATTGAGCAGTTCGTTCTTCCTGGGAGTCAGAGTTGAGCAATTGAGTACAATTAGTGGGCGGACAGTGCACTCACAATGATGGCATCGACGAGAGTCTGCCAGGGAGCGAAGCTCTCCTCAGCTGCAATACGCTCGGGTTCGTGATTCTCCTGCGGCATGTCAATGGTGAAGCACGTAGTAGATGGATGTGATGGTGGTGGTACGAGAGTAAGTGAACGGGAGTACGAAAATTTCAACTGATTAGCTGTTTACGAGATGATGGTGCCGCATTTGGGGCGTAGCGACCATATATACGCGGCAGGGTCATAACAGAGTTGAGAGGAAGACAAGCAGGAAAGAGAGGGGCGCCGCCGAGAGTGCCATTTGGAGCCAGCGAGTAAGGAGGATGGGCAGAGTGTGCAGATGATTTTATCAAGCTAAGCACCACGTACGAAAGTAAAAATAAGCAAAAGAAAGGAAGTGTAATAGATAGAAAGCACCTATGGTACTCGTACGGTCCAGCGCTGCGAGTATTGTGGCACCCTGTACATCCTATTTTGGGAAGAAACTAAGTTAATCTTTTTACAAGCACACGCCGCCGTCGAAAGCGGGCGGCCCGCGTTGAGGGCAACAACGACAGCGAGCTAGGGGACAGGGTCGTCGGTCGAGCGTGGGCATTGGGACGAGGTGCGCGCAACTTCGGTTTCTTCGCATTTTACAGCACGCACATCGCCTCTTTGCCTCCCGCAGGCAAGCCCGTCGCCCCAGCCCCGATCTCTGCCAGCTGCACAAGAAGGTCGAGCTTGCCTTGGAATTCTGGGAGGTACGCCTGGTTCGGGTATGGGTCATACGCCGCAGTCGTGCCCTTGTATATCGGGGTGTAGCTGGCGGCGTAGATCTGGAACGGCGTGAACTCGTCGTACGAGATCTCGTCAGCGTTTCTGAGGTTGCGCTCACGCGCTGCGATTCGTTGCCGCATCTGAAGGAAATATTGCTTTGTCAGCACACAGCATGAATGGGTTGGGATTCAACGTACCTGGGCGACGATTTTGGGATCGGGCTTCAACTCCAGCAGGCGCTTCGCGAACTGGGCAGCATCCGCCTGGTTGTTGGCCTTGGTGAACACGTTGACTGCGCTCCGCAATGCTATTTGCACGTGAGGAGGCTGCAGTTTGCATTGCGTGAAGTACGCCGCCAGCTCGAGGTTTCGGCGGACGTTATCGGGTTCTTCCTCTGCGAATCGTCTGCGCTCAAGCTCGTTTGACACGCCGAGCAAGTACTCCCGGCCCGCTGTGACCAGCTCTCGCCACTGTTTAAACAGCTAACAGTCAGCAATAGTAGCGGGGGAAAAGCTGCGGTAAACTTGCCTGCTTAGCTTCGTCATCCGAGGACAGAGGCACCAATAAAAGAGCCTGGAGAACGGAGCGGAGGACGTTCTGTGCCTCAGAAAGCTTGTTTCCAGACACAAACCGGAAGCCTTCCGACAATTCAGAGCGGATAGAAACTATTGACCGGACAACAACGGGCAGGGCACGTGTGAGCGAGGTTTCAGCAGGATTGCGTCGGATATGCAGCTGCAGAGGCGGGAGGGAAGCCACGGGCGTGAGGTACGTGTGCGACGAGCGATAAATGGCCAAAAACAGCAGTTTTAGGTCCACAGAGTTGATGATTCCCAGCGGTTGAGAATCTGGGGAGGTGCCGTGAGACAAGAATACACTAACGAAGGTGGGGGATCGTTACCTTCATTGCATCTTCGACCGCCCCGGCAGCAACATGGTCAGCGGCCAATGGCGAGTTGCGAGCCCAGTGCTCGACTTCGCAGGTAATTATCAGAACGAAGCAACGACGAGTGAGACAAGGAGACCTCCAAATACCTTGTGGTTCCCCTGCTTAAGCGCCTGCTGCGCCAACCGGTCCCAGCACTCAGGCTAGTCGATAGTCTTCGCAGTCTCCATCGCAACATCGAGGTTCCCGCACTCAAGCGCAAGCTCGAACCAGGCTCAAACCGCGTATTCGTATCCTGCACAAAGTGAAGTGCAATCTAGACACGCAAAAAGAAAAAGATCGAATCAGCATGAAGCCAGAAAATACGTTCTTTGAGAGTGGAGCATACCTCGGGGCATCCCTTCTGTTGCAGGTACGCACGCAATGATACTTTGCCCGAGGAGTGTTGACGCGCAGATGATGTACAGCATCTCCTCGTAGTTGTTTTTGAACAGCGCGAGCTTGAAGCGGTACTCTGTCGGGTCGACTTAGAAGGGTGGAATACAAGCCCTGGATACAGAAATTGAGATATGAAAACTGGAAAAACTGCAGCGGACAACTGTACCTTTGCCACGATTGCTTTTGGACTCGGACTTTGTGAGTATGACCGACATCAGTAGTAGCAAAGCGGCGACAGCGGGAAGTAAGGGTAGAGAGGAGGATGAGGAGGAGAGGGGGAGGGGGGAGGTCATGAGGAACGTTGTCGCGCCACCCGTTACTGGGGGAGAGGCACGCATTAGTATGGCATGGTGTCGCGAACGATCGGTTAGGGTTAGAATGCGAGCCAGTCCATCCTCCGATGAGGAAGGAGGAGATCTTCAGAAGAGCAGCACGAGGGCCATGCCCATGCCGAGGAGGAGGAGGAGCGCTAGGGCTGCGCGAAAAAAGAAAAACAAGGACAGAAAAGGGAAGAAGAAAAAAGGAAGAAAGAAACGGGAGCCGACGATGAGACGGAGTTACACACGCAAGAGTTTCGAAAAGACGCACATGAAGTTCCCGTTACATGAAGTTCCCGTTACATGAAGTTCCCGTTCCCGTCGCCAGCGCCGCCGTCGTCCCTGAGCCGTTCGACCTCACGCCCTCGCCGGGCGAACCAGACGACCCCACCAGATCCGACAGCTCTGCGAACCCGATTGAGGCGGGGTTCGCCCTGTACACCGAGTACACGATTTTCTGTGAAAATCATGTTCATCAGCTCAGCTCTCGGCCAGAAAGGAAACAAAAAGATGGGAAGGAAGATCAAGACAAGGATAGGATGGAGCGGAGGGACGAAGGAAAGGATGGATGGATGGATGGATGAAGGCAGGAAAAATAGGTGGACATACCAAGAACGTATCCCCCACAGTTCCCCCCATTCGCTTCAATACTGCTCCGCTGCGTCAGGTCGAATATCCCGCCCAGGAACATCAAGCTGCCGTTCCCGGAGCCAAGGTTCATATCCTGCGGCGTGATGGGCCACAGCTTGCCCCCGAAGACCATGCTGATGTTTATTGTCGTATTCCATGCTGCATGTATTACGCGTAAGCAGGGGGGAAGAGAAGGGAGGAGGAAATAAAGGACGCACAGAACTGGAAGAACCCACAGGCATGCTCGGGATCTTCGCCGCGCCTTTGACCTGCGCCCACAGGTTCTCCACGTTGGTCGTCGGGCCCCCGATGAGTTTCGTCCTCGTGTCGATGGCCGCCAGGGTGTCGTTGCGCGTCGCGAGCTTCAGCGGCATGCCTTGCACGGTGACCTCTGCAAACACATACGCACAACGAATCAGTTATTTCCTATTGATTGAAGACGGGTATGTGGATGGGATGGGATGGAAGACGCACCCGAGACGCCCAACAGCCAAAACGCCGCCTGCCCCGCGGTGGTCAGCATCGGTAAAACTCAATATCGCCCTGGAAGAGCGACAAGTTGGTCCCGCCGAGGGTTAACGACTCTGGGCTCCTCCTCTTGGAAGTTCGTGCCCCGGAAGCGCGTGAGCTGGAACACCATCTCTGGCGCGGCGAGCTGCTTAGATCTTGTTCGTTTGAACAGGGAGCTTGATGGTCTTGACGACTGAGTTGGTAAGATCCTGGACCTCGACGTGAATCTGTATAGCCTTCTGCAGAACCGCAAATCTGTTCCATGCCACGGCACGAAAATCGCGCTCTGCCCCGCGCCCTTCTTGCCGTCAACACTCGAGTCCTTCAACTTGCCCTGTGCTTGCTGCGGCAGCGCTTTCAACTCATACAGCCTGTTGTCTGAGGAGCTCGTTACAAGGACGGCCCTCTCTGCCGGGTTGAAGCTAAACGTCCGGGGCGGGACGTATGCGCTGCCAAACTTGCGCACGGAAAGAAGCCCGAGGTCCGCACCGGTATTGAAGTCGTACGTTGTCCCGGATGAAGTACAGCGAATTTTGGTGCACCGCAAATACCTGGCGCTCGCGCTTGAGCTTGAGGCCGCTGTCGTACCCTGCGGCGAAGAGATTGAAGTTGGGGTGAGAGGCGAGGACCCAGAAGCGATTGTTCTCGCAGCGGAAAGTCTGGATCGCGGTGCACTTGGCGAGATCCCAAACGTGCACGGTCTTGTCCTCGCCGCAGGATACGACTCGTGCTTCGGGTGGAACGGCGTGGTGGAGACGTTATTGAAGTGCCCGCGCAACGAGTCGACCTCCTACGCCTTGGTCTCGCTCATTCGCCAGAGTTTGATCGTGCGGTCGTCGGCGGCGGAGATGATGAGCGGGAGGGTCGGATGGAACGTTGGAACGTGGCGTGGTTGACACCTCGATCATGGCTTTCGAGGACGCATTTGACCCTAGAGAATTTATCGAAGGTTTCATACAGCCTGATCCATGGACGCAGATACCACGAGATCTGCGAGTGGCCAGTGGGGATGGCGATACGATTCCCGTCCTCCATTTGTTTGGGTCTCGGGAGGCGGCGTGTGGTGTGCAGACGTCTGACGTGATGCCGAAGGTACGCTGTAAAGTAAAGTATCAGTACAAAATTCAGGCGAAAGATCGGATGCGGAGGGACTTGAATTCTATTCGATGGAGGTGCAGGAACAAGAAACAAAGAATTTGTATTCGTAAAGGAGCCCTGCCTTGCCACCCTGCTCAAATGTAGGAGTTGGGTGGCAAAGCAAGAGAGGCAAGCGTTGACAAGAATGAAAGAGCAAAAAGTGACGTACATTCTCTGAATACGAAAAGGCTAATCTCTGGTTTCTCGGGAATATTCCAGGCTGCAACTACCCTTGGGCGGTGGTTGGGCAAAATTCGAGCTGGAGTCCACTGCGTTTGTGGTGGAGTCTCCGCCCTGCTCTGCCAGACTCCGTGTTGGGGAGATGACAGCACCCGCCGCACCTCAACCCTGGAGAACTGGAGGCAGGACGCAGGCGAGCACGGGACCAAGTGGCCGCTAAGACCAGGGGTACACGCGCGGGATGCTGGCTGCCTGAGAACTAACTCAAAGGGCGAGGCCAGCATACAATAAGCGCCCGGCTTGCGGGTAATCTACAGCGGCCTTTGTAGGCTCTCGTAAATTATTTCTGAGTCGTGTTATGGAGCGCTGCCGTAGTGCGAGGTTGCAATTCGAGGGGTGTTGATACGACTCGCAGCTCCGGGACGCTGCCGCCAAGACAGCACAACACGGAGCGAGACCAAAGAAGAGCCGTGTTGCGTGTGGAATCGAGTGAAGCAAGGCTAGACGTGCGCGATGGCGTAGCAGAGCCATATCCGTGTCCCAAGGATTAAAGAGGTTGAGGTTGGGTGAGAGGCGAGGACCCAGAAGGGGTCATTCTCGCGGCGGAAAGTCTGGATCGCGGTGCGCTTGGCGAGGCTGGAGATGTCCCAGACCCGTACAATCTGGTCCATGGACGCAGATACCCCGAGATCTCCTTGGGGTGGAAGAGGGCGGACATAACATAGTGCGAGTGGCCAGTGAGGATGATAATGCAATTTCGCGACGTGCCGTTCCATATACGAATCGTTTGGTCGTCGGAGGTGGAGATCTGCAAAATCCACTGAGACGCGCCATTTGGCGGTACTTGCACGACGACTCACAATCCATGGCATCTCATGATGGGATTGGGCGGTGCGAACATGGTAGTCCAAGTGTCCATGAAGGGTGAAAAGACACCGTCTGTTTTGCAGTCGTATATCTGTGGACCGTCAAGTCGTGCACAGCACACAAGCACATCCACTGACCCCAAACTATAATTTTGTAGTCGTCGCCACCGGTCACCAGCAGGGCGTGGCTCAGATGGAAATTAACGCCTCGAACGGGGCCTATGGACCGTCAGAGACCCTCCTGCAAACTTAACCGGTTCTCTCACCCTCGTGTTCCTCAAATCGGTCAACCAGGACACCCATGTGGTAATTCCAGAGCTGAATGCTGCCATTATGGATAGCAGCGGCAAGTAACGGCTGAGAAGGGTGGAATGCAAGCCCTGGACGCAGAAATTGATATATGAAAACCGGGAAAACTGCAGCGGACAGCTGTAAGTACCTTTGACGCGATCCCGGTCCGGATGAAAGCAATGGCACGATCACATGAGACGCAATGACGCACAAGCTATAAAGTTCTCTCATCTTTATAGCTTGTGCGTCATCGGTTTCCTCAGACTTGCAAGTTGAATGTTTTGCCACGGCGAGTCAGATCTTGAACGTTAACAACTTCGCAGCGCATATAATTGAAAAAACAAAATCCTATTTATTAAACCTGTCTCGAAATATATCACGGAGCCTCAGAAACATGTCGCCTTCGGGAACATCCATAACAAAGAAATCTCCCTTGCGCTCAGGATCCGAATCCGGAACCAGCACCGCTCCGCGAACAATTGAGCGAACCAGTATGAATTCCGAGGCCTGTCTGGCGCGAACCCTGAATAGCTTCAAGGCCTTTTCCTTGGCCGAGATTACCCCACTGGAGCATCCATGGGCTGCACCAGTGCAAAGGGATAAGTTTTGTCGTTTGCGGAGACTTTGAAGATGTATATCAACCGCACAAATATGTGTCCTGTCGGCGTCAGGACCATGGCTCCGTCATATCTTGCGTGTCCGTGAAATTGGGGGTTGCATCGCAGAAGGTCTTTTTCGTCGGACCAATCATCAAGAGATTGGTAAAAAATCGTCAAGTATAGATAGGGCACAACCTGACATGCATCAGCCGCTGGCCTGAAAGAACACGAATGTCAGAATCTTACCTCGTCTGTGGAATGGAAATTGACACGCTTTCCGTGTGGGAGTTGTCCCTCGTAGGTGTGCAGGAAATTCGTGAAGAAGTCGGAGAATCTGATGCGCAAACGGTGGAAAGCGGTGTCTGCTTTCATTTCCTGCTCCAATCGAGCAAAGGAAATCGGGGCCAGCTTTGATCCCAATGCGACATTGTCGGCTTTTTCTTCTGTGATGTCCGGTGGCGGATCATCCTTGGCTTCCTCTTCGTTTGGGACCTCCCATTCGCGTTGCCGGATTCCATCCAGATCGTTAATCTGATCGCGTATCAGCTTCCCAACCATGGTGCGATGTTCAGACCAGAGAATCTGCTGAAGATTAATACATTTCCTTGAGTTTTTCGAACCGAATTACCTGGGGTGCTACATTCTTGAAATTGGTTTGTCGTAGGTATGTGTTTCGAGTGGACCCATGCAAAGCTTCGTCAATTTTAGTGCCAAAATTTCTGGCAGCACCTTTACGCCGGATGTCGTCGAATACATGTTTGTGCGCATGAATTTTAGGAAATTCCCAGCTCTTTTCATCCAAACCTGGGGTTCGGCTGGCCTTTTGGATGTAAAGCTATACTGACTGTCAATAATGTAGAGAGTGCACCACACTTCACGAATGTACCTTTAGCAGACGCCCGAAATTCTTCAGCTCTTCTTCGCCGTCATGGATTCTGTCCGTCGTTTGCCGCTTCATGGTAACATACAAGCTAAGCTCTTGATAGCTGCGGCACACCTGGAGAAGGAGGAGGTCTACCGGGCGTTCCAGCACATTGTGAGCCGTCAGGACTATCATTTTTGATATGTCTTCATGTTTTGTGCCGTCATTGAAGGCTGTTGACATGACCGATTCGAAATGGTTGAGGTTCCGCCAGCGTGGAAAAGAGGAAAACCTTACAAACAATCAGAATGCAAAATCACAGATGCAGGTGAACATACTGTTTGTCGATTTCAGCAGCCATACGCCCCGAAAGTTGTTCAGTGTGTTTTTTTATCCGTTCAAATAAGTGCCTCCCCCACAGTCCGGAGGAGTAACTGTGGAGATGCTCAAACGATAAAGCTTGATGTGGGTCGGAGTATGCCACGTTCCAAAAAACATTCTATGCAGTTAATTAGTGCTGTAAAATTCAGAACAATTCGGACTCACGTCGACGTTGCGAAGACCATGGCTTTTGAGCAGCTCCTCCCGGTTTTCCCTATTCAATTCTCTTCCCTGCATCACGGTATCCTTGGACCCTTGGCTGGTCCGAAGGTCTGCATGTTTAGATAGCTCGGACTGCTCATCCTTCTTCACATAGCAGATTGGACAAGGATATAGTGCCCGCAGGCCCCGAATCAGCGCCATAACACAACTAATAGAATTGATAAGCTAAGGTAAAGATAAAAAATAAATGGCACTTGCGCTTCCTCGTAATCAGATGCCAGAATCAGAATCATCGGGAAAAGGCATCTAAACACGTCGTCGCCGCATTTGGTCATGACGCCGGTCTTGGACGCCATTACAATGCTCTCTAAGAGCTTGTAGAAGGCTTTGTGCCAGAGAGCGTTCTTGAAATTGACATAGCCTGGCTTGCTACTCTCGAGAGGATCTTCCTCAACCTGCTCAAGGAAATAAGATAAACAGAAAATCAGACGGTGCAAAGAACGTACCACAGGCAGCCAGCCAACAATTTGACTGCCTCCCCAGTCAGAGCCATTTCGAAGACTTATGACTACATTGGCCAGTCGTGCGACCACGGGGTATCCCTTCTGGGTCCCAAAAGACGACAATTTGGCTTTGTCAGCATAGAGGATGAATGGAAGGAGCTTGTTATCAATTGACTTCGGCAATTTTGACTGAGACGAAGTGAGAATCGTTCCGACATGGATAAGAAACCGAAGACCTACCTGTATCTCCCACATGGCCTCTGCCGTCCACGGCTCGGTGTAAAATCGTTGCCAGTTGACTCCATCGAATATGTAACGCTGTTCAGCATCCCAGCAGAAGAAATCTGCGAGATGGGGATCCTGGACTATATCCATGGCCCAGTTCCACAGCGGGCGGGCGTACATTTCGAATGTCTGGGGTGATGTTTTATATGGCACGGTAACTTCAAATCTTTCAAACTCGAAAGTTTATGAGATCAAGAACAAGAAACAGCCGCAAGTCAGTTTACCTCTGTACATTTTTTAGACGCCAAATCCCATTGTTTATTTAAGTCAGACTGATTGTGTAGTGTGAAGTCCACAATATTTTCTGCGCAACGTCGAATAAGGGAGATGAGGGTGTCGATCTGGTTTTTGTTGAGCATGGTGTCCTGCGAAAACTCGGCCACCTCGAAGTCGAGCCGTGTCCGGAAAGGCGCCCAAGGTTTTTCATCCGTTGGATGCCGCCGTTTCGGGGGAACCTGGGAGGCTCGATATTCCTCGAAGCCCAAGTGGACCTCGGGTAATTCTGAGTGAGGGTGAAAGATGCGTTTAATGTCATCTATTTAGGGGCCTTCCGGCGGGCGTGGAGAGTCAGGACTCGGAGCCTCGGAGGGCAAATCATCTTGTGCATCAAAGTCTGTGTCGGCAAAAATAAGGCCTAGGTTTTAGAGCTCAGTCACTTGGGCTATTTTATGTGTGTAAGTCTCACCTGCATAACCGAGGCCAATATTATTATTGATAATTGGCTGGCGGTCCTCTGCTGCATTGTTTTCTGGGTGGCTGAAGATGAGTGGCACTGCGGCGGCAGGATGAACATAATATTTTACTCTGATTGCGAATGAAATCCGCAAGCAATTCTTTCACTATGTATGGTCAGCTCAGGATTCAATTTATTCGGTTTGAAAACATACTTTCGCGCCGTTGAAACTCTTCTGAGCACGCTTGACTTTGCAGCTTTTGAGCTTGTAATCTGCGGCAATGCTTCTCGTGGTTTGCAGCACCTCGCATCTTCTGTAGTTTTCCGCAGTACATGCAAGGACGAGACACGATTTTACGCCAGAACACAGGGAAGAGAGGATCGGAACAGACGTGTAAGTAGCTCGAAATGATGTCGAATAAATTTGATTACAACATTCAGGCTTGGACTCCAACGACAACATCCTCTGACCTTGCTCACACCAGCTGGCCAGTTAGCCGTAGAACATGATTCTAAAACAACTGTGAGCAGCCTCTAATATTTCCGGACTCAGACACATTGCTCAATGGTGAATCACAGTCACGTTATCGCGACTTGCTCTGAATTCTACCTACCCCGCTGCAGAACTCTCGGATTCTCCAAGGACATTAGCAAGCATTAGAGGCGACCAGCAGCGCGTCGCGAGTGGACTCGAGGGCGGTGCCCGTCGATGCCTAAGCTAGGGAAGGTAAAGTTCAAGAAATCAGATTATATTTCTTGCCGCCTACAGTCAAAGCTCTTCTGGCTACACATCCACCATTCGCAACGTGAATAGAAATCCGCAGCGCTGGAGACACACTTAGGGAGAAGAAGAAGGACGAGGAGAAATGAGGACTTCACAGGTCCAGGAGGAAATTTCCTTCGTCTCCGACGATTACTTGCATTATCAACGTCCAGGCAAGTCTCCCCTCTCTTCATTTCCAGCAGGTAACTGATGATTCCCTGTGCTACAATCCAATACCACGCAAACCATCGCCTGCCCCTCGACTGTCGACGGCGCAACGTACTTCATATCCACCACCGCGCTCGTGCAGCTCGCCGCGAACGGCGCGCTTTCGTACCTCCCCTACAGCGCTACTGACAAGCCTGCCAGCTCGTTTGCGAAGTGGACGCCCATCGCCGCGCTGTACCGGCGCCACGCCCGTTGGCGGGTCGTCGTCGGGCGGGTCGTCTTGGGCTGGTGCCTCGGGCTCGGGGTCGGCGAAGAGCGGCTCGGTGGCGTCTAACACGGGCAGCGGCAGCGGCGGCGGCGCGAAGTCAATGGGGAGCTCGTCTGGCAGCGCCCCGGCCCCATCAAGGACTGGTGCTGTGACGCGGCAGGTTGCGTGGGGCTCGGGTGTGGTGATGGCGCTGGTGGCTGTTGGGCTGTCATTACTCTAGGCTGAGTGTGACGTTGACCTTGTGGATATTTGCACGACGACAGTTCGACACTGGATTGTGTGTCGTGGCACACTCGACATGCTCGCGATACTCGACAACAACCTCGCCAACGTGCTCAAGGAGAAGCTAGGACTGAGACCGGTGTTCTGGCACTGGCAAAAGGTTAGTATTCAATTCATCGGATGTATCGAAGCAATCTCCCTCGTCCGCTCCATCAGCTGCTAGACTGGCAAGCTAGACGATACAGCCGATCTCGGCGGAGCAGAAGAACCAGGTCCAACTCACAATTGGGCAAACAAATCATGCGCGCGACAGTATCTCCCAATGGCAGTAACAAAAGAGGCGGGCTGCGGCGCACTGGCGATTCTGCAAAAGATTCCAGGGAGCGCGTGCGAGACAGTTGACGGCGCGAGGCGGAAGGGCACGATAATATGCATGCGGGGCTAGGGTTAATCCTCTGTCTGTATGCGGGCGCAGTTGTGACGACTCGGAAGGGACAGCGGTGGCGCAACTTGGGCCTTATTGTTATCTGCTGTCTCTCGTGTTTGGGAATCCATTCTTTTTCACTTGGTATACCTCTGCCTGCCGAGAAAATGGGTTTGGACTTGAGCTTACAAGACCATTATAATCCGGCGATGGACTTATAAGGAGGCGACACCACTGATAAGACATTGATTTGCTTATGTTTATCTTACAAGGAGCCGATAAGGCTCTTATCAGACCGCTGCCTTATAAAGCTGTTCGGATTTTTCCGACACATGACGTGCAATGGGCTATCCAGCAGCTCCAGTCCAGGCACGAGTTCCAGCCCCGTCAATTCGCCGTCGGTTTCTCCAGTGGCGCACAGCGGCATCTCCCGGAAAACCATCGAGATCATTGGCGGATCTGTTGGTGGGGCAGTGCTCTTTCTGGCATTGACTGCCATCTTCCTATGTGCCCGCCACAGGCGCGATCGCAGGTTGGAGTGGTCGGGGTCCGAGGTGGCGCGCGGGCGGCCAGTATCGCACTCCATCCCGGGCGTGCAGACGCCTCCCCACAATTCGTCATTTTCCGCGATGATGCGAGATGGCTGGATATCGGGACCCGCACCCGAAATGCCCAAGGGTGAAATGCGCTCCCCGGTTGCGTCTCCTGGAAGCTGGGACGGCCGCTATGCGCATATGCCCGTCGGAGCGGATGCACCCTCGATGCACATGACCCATGATTCAGACTCGCATATTACCATGATGGCGATGGCGGGGCCGAGCACGTCGGCACCTCCGACGAGTGTTGCATCGTCGTCTTCTATCCAGGAGCTGCCCCCTCCATATATAAACGCCAACCCAGGACAACCGCAGCAGATGGACGGAAAACGGAATTTGCAGGTGGTGGGGCCAAGTCGTGACCACTGAAGAAGTAAAAAATGGTCTAAATGGGGACCGAGTAGTGTCAAGGTCATATTGACATCCAGTAGAGTAGGATGATACCCCAGAAATGCAGAACTCATTGTGCACAACAAGTTGGCTCAGAACTCAAGGGTGCAGATAGAGGGAGGAAAGCAAGGAGTAATGATGATTATGTACATTGTTTGAGATGGCTGCAACACATACTCTTGTGTCACCCGAGCCCAGCATAGCAACAGGATGAAAATACAAACAGAGGTAACTAGAATGGCCATGAATATAGTTCCAACTGGCTAAGTGTACCTTTGACCGGCATAGCAACAGGATGTAAATACAAACGGAGGTAACTAGAATGGCCATGAATATATTTCAGACTGGCTAAGCGCACCTTTGACCAACAAGTTGACTGGGAAAAGCACAAAGATGGAATAGGGAGAGTACACTGGACACTACAGTGGTGTTGTGAGGTTGCCCAGGCATCACAACTGCTCAATCCCAGGCGCAGTCCAAGTCAAATGTGGTGTAGGGTGGTAGCATTGCCATTGGAATAGGTGTAAGTGAGTAAAAAAAATAGTGCAAGACGAAAAAAAGGAGAAGTATGATTGCCATACTATGTATATATATTTGACACATTCTATGTTTCTAATCCGAGAATATGCTAGCATGTGCATCAATTTGTAAGGAGAATAATTCCTAATACAGTGATAAGCTTTGTAATATCAGGTGGAATATGAAAATGATTCAATATATAAGTTGGTAGATGGTAATATTTCAATAAGTTAAGGTAGTCGAAGTCTGGAGATCCACATAAAAGGATCAACACTTTGAGGTGAGAAACACCCACCAAATAAAGACGTGGCCGAGATCACATCAATCATTGTCAAGAAGAAGCCATGATTCCCCATTGTTGAATTATCTCCTTTGCCCCAATGCTCTAAGCCATTTCCATCCACTCTCGTAGTAAACATGTTCTTCCATTCAATGAGGAGTACTGACCTTGTTCCAGCCAATGCAATAGATGGGCGGACTCACAAGATACGCAGCCAATATAATGGTATCAACTTAGATCCCGATACCGTTCCTCGATGTTGATGTATATGGTTCGTTCTGGACCAATCCTAGCAAAAAGTGACTGGCATTTGCAGGTATTCTCTTTGACACCCAAGATCTCTAAGGGAGAAAGAGAGATCACAATTATTGTGCCTAACCGCAGATAAACATCGTCAAGAGCCCACCTTTACCATCATCAGAGTTCTACTGAGCTTTGAGCTCCCACCGGTCAAGAAAACTGAGTAGGAGTGTTTAATATTCAAGTTGCCTCCACGCCACTGAAGCATTGGTTTAGTATTTCGCTGACCAAAGTCAAATACGCCAGACAGAATATCAGTATCATTAGATACAACTAGCAGTAGCCCATGCTTTGCTACGGGGAGATTTTCGTCAATTATGCGAGGACAGCGTGGACAATTGAATTTAAAAGTAGTACATTGAATGAATATATTGAGTCAGATTTAATGAGTCGAAGTACGACGGAAAGATGGCAAAGATTGCCTAAGATACAGAACACCCAGGCGCCGGGTCCGTGTCTATTGACCGATTTATCGTCATTTACACCGAGGGATGTGAAAGCCAACACCACATTATATTAAGTGATATGCTCCCGAATTCCTACGCTTGCGCGTCGCGTCCCAGGAACAATCGGTGGAGAGGCTCGGGAGGAGAGTGAATAAAGTAACTTGTCAAACCGAACTTTAACTTTGATCACCCCTTTAACTTGGCGGGGCTAACTTTACGGTACTTTACTGTACTTTACGGGCGACCAGCCAAAGTAACTTGCCATCAGATGGCATCATTTACCGCCAAGTTCACTTGTTCGAAAGTGTTCAATCCGTTGGGATCAATTAAGTACGACTTCGAGTAGAAAGCAATGGACCAATATTACATGCCTTCCAACTGTCTGGATTCGTCTTGCCAGTGGTTTCTGGACATCATGAAATTATTAGGCTGGTGATCATTTATTTCTCCATGTACGCAGCCCCGGATCCTGTTGCGTAGCGTAGAAGTCGTCGCCCTGCATTTGGTGACTAAGCTGTACATGGCATCGGCCTGAATGAATATATGAGGTGTAAAAAAAACGTACTCAGTACTCCATGCTAATTAGAGAAAGGCCGGAGGAGCGAGGCAAGCACCATCTCAATTCGCAGAATTATGCCTGCGGCTATCACCGCAACCCGTTTGTTACGCTGTCAGGATTGGACAGCGCGACAGCGCGAGGAGGAGAAAGATAAAGAATGTCTGGCCAGTCTATTAGTGGCTGACCCCGGATGCAACCCTTGGCTAATCAGGGATGCAGGCTTGAGGTGCATGCCTGCAGGCGTAACAATAGGAAGGGCGTTGAGTGATATATATTAAATCAAATAACTGAACTCACTGCTGAGAGGTCCATCTACTTTGACTCGGCCCTTCCCATGTTTTCGGTCAAGTCCTCATCTTGTTTGCGTATGAAGACAGGCGGCATCAATAGATCAAGATCTCGGGATGAATATGGAAACTGCTCACATTGGGGAAGACTCGGTTTATAGGAAGGTTGAGAATGAATACATGCAGATTGATCAGTTTTCAACACATACCAGTTGAACATGTAATTTTATCCGAAGCAGGGAGCAAAGATACGAATAATGGTCACATTAGCGAATTATCAATGCAGTCCGGGAAGCGGCGACACTTACCTTGATGGGCATTGTCTGTTTGTACAGCGAGAGACTTAGACCTTTATGAAATGTATCAGGGTTGGACCGAGTTGCATATATGGTGGCTAGGGTTGCGAGCCGAGTGCGATCGGGCTTGGGGCAAAGTGTGCTTACCACATAAAAGCATTTCCGTGAGGCACTTTGTTACAAAGCCCCTCGAGCTCATGAAATGAAGCAGAAATACCGTACTCATGTCCCATAGGTTGATTACCGAGTACTTTGTTAGACACATGTTGCTCAAGGTCTCTTTAGACCCTGTGAAGTGCTGTAGTGAGCTGCAGAGGCATCTGGGTAATAAAAAAGGACGAATAGAGTGACGGAGGAAGGCTATATGGGAGGAGACGATGGGGGTGACAAGGAAAAAAAGAGTGAAGAGAATATCTCCTAATGATGGAGCATCCAGTTCCCTGAACCGAGCTAATTTCTGATCCACAGGTTAGTTTTAGAACCCCAAAATAAAATGGGAAATGTGCCCGGACAGAAGTTACCGATATCTGCAAACACATGATCAGTCAGGTCAGAATTAACCGCACCCTGGCACTCGAACTTAATTCTTGATGAGTGAGGGGTCAGCTGGCCCTCGTCCGAGAAAATAAAAGGCAGTGGACAGGCCTGCATTTTTGGCTGTTGGCGTGGTCAATGGGAAATACAGCGTAAATTAAGAAGCTTGCAAACATGTGCACATAACATCATCACATCTGCTTAAAATACAAGTAATACCTTCAAGTTACTTCAAGTTACTTGGAAGTAACTTGCCCCGCCAAGTTAGATCAATATGATCAGACAAAGTAACTTATGCCACCAGATGGCATCAAATCCCGCCAAGTTTGTCAAGCTATAGTCGCAAAGAGTGAATTGGCACTTGGCACGACCTCACAAAGCTGAAATAGATCCTGGGGTACCTGGTACGCATGTAACTTGAAGTTACGTAAGTTACTTGCAAGTTACTTACAAGTTACTTAAGTTACTTACAAGTTACTTTGTCGTACTTTACTTTACTTGGCTGCCACAAGTAAAGTAAAGTTAGTTTTGTAAGGCCAAGTTAGTTTGTCCAAGTAACTTTGTTAACCATCGGCTCGGGAGGATCCTTCAATTTATCGAGTGTGACCTTCCTATTGTTACAGCAAATGCCGTACAGGGAGTGGACGTCTTTTGGCGGTGCGATGACTTTCTCCTCCTCTCAATGAAGGGCTTCGCAGCTGGGACAAACATTGTCCATGGGCCCGAAATCATGACGGGACTCCGGATCACAATATTCACGGCATGTAACCATGAAGAGTTGTCGTGTCACTGCTCGCCGCACCCGACGATGACCTCCTGTAATTATTGTAAGGAAATCAAGCTGCAGTTTCGGGCAAATATCTTACGTGGAGCATGATTTACTGCTGAATTGTCTCGGTTGGGAGGTGTAATCTGGTCTGGTCTAAGTGTTAGAGCGAGAGAAGGGCCGTAGAAATCGATAATCGAACCATTGCTCCTGGTACAGCCAATTGTTGGGTTGGTGGAGGAGTCAAAATCTTGTTTGCAAGAGCCTATTGAATTGAATATTGAATGATCAAAGTGAGCGCCGGGTGGAGGTAGTCCAGTGTTTTTTCTACCTGTAATATTTGGGAGGGCCATGCCCCTGCCTATTTGGAACGGTAGTCCCGGGCTCTTCGCAAGGCATTAGCACACGCAATTACTTGAAATTAATCACATACCATTGACATCCATTTGCGCAGACTGCGCCTCATTTTCCGCACATCTGCTTGTGCTTGTGCTTGTGATCTGTTCGTGGGTGGAGGTGGAGCTGTGTGGGGAGGATGGGAAAGGAAGTGTCATGGCTCAGTTCATATACTCAATATAATGCATTAAGTTGTGGGCTAAGCCCACAGGCCTAATGCATTATCTTTGGGGAGCTCCCCACACAGCCGTGATGCTTACATATTGCGATGCCCGGCGCTTCTGACAGTGCTCGGCATCGTTGTTTTGATGCCTGATCCTGTTTCTGCTGGCATCGGACTTTGAAAGCCACTGACATGGACACGTGACTGCTCCTGCCAATTTCTCAGGGGCCAAAAAATCGATTTTTCCGGGATATTGGGGTCGTTTTCCCGAGGGTTTGCGGCATGAACGGGTGTATTATATTCCCCCTACCGCGCCCCTGCACTCTACAGCACAGCCCTAGGCCCCAGCATCCTCAGCATCACCCCTTCCTCCCTAGCATTTTTCTTGATTACACGCCTCCCTCTATTCCGCCTCATCTAGATTGGCGTCCGGATCATCTGCCATCTCGTCCAGTTCCTCTTGTGACAACCCGTTGCTTACACCAGTTGCAGGGCTTCCACCTGCGAAATCGGCTCCTGTGAGGATTTCCGGATTGGGCCTTCCCCCGTTGATTGAGGAGCAATCCACGGCCATGCGCAGGTTCATAGTGGTACCAGAAACGTTCCCTGGCCCCGCGTTCGACGGCACATCCTTGCTCTGGGTTGCGACAGCGCTGCTTCCCGGATTTGGGCTTCCCACGATTTGGGCGGTACCCGGGGCAGTGGCAGGGGTGGGAGAGGAGGGAGCTAATGGTGCATTCTTGTCACTATGTTTTTGTCAAATTTCAGCAATATCTGGATAATGGAAGCAGAGGAACGACCGACCCTTTCATTTTGCCCAATACCCACGTGACATCATCCACCGCCTCTTCCCAATCCGGCGACGGCGTCTCCAACGCGTCTCTCCACCATTTCAAGCATGCCATCACATTCAAGAATCCGTTCTGGCCGTGAAAATCTAAACTCGCCCACGATTTTCCGTCCTCCCGAATCATAGGGCGTTGACTCGTGCGCCAATCCGGGTTGATGTCGACCCACCATTCCCAGAACTGTCGGCCGAATACTTCGGGCTCGATTTCTGGTGTAAAAACATGTGCCCGGCTCACCCAGTCGCCCACTGCCTTGGGCCATTTCTTTGACACAAATGTTCTGGTCTGGCAGGCATTCACGTCATCAGCGTTGCCCGCGGAGCGATGTTTAAGGAATACTCACGGTGCCTCTGAAATCAGCCGCTTCTTCTCGCTTGCACCACAACCCCAGCAACGCCGTCCACTTTTCGCTGTTATCCTTGTTGCTAAAAAATGTCCAGGCCTTCTCTTGCCACGCTCCCTCGTCCTTCTTTTTGTCTCTTGTGGCACGAGGCGTCTTTGTTGGGCAATCCGGTGTTTCATTCGTAGGCTCCTCTTCGCCCTCCATCCCGCTGTCACTGGCCTCACCCTGCATCTGCGCTTCAAG